>JBAMBJ010003122.1:0-37083 GCA_037043495.1 Drosophila recens | reverse complement strand
AATAATTCGACTTGCAGAAGCACAGGCCATTATTTTTATTCGGGTTACGGAGAAATGCGACTTATAAAAGTTCGAGTTACGGAAGCAGATTTGTATGAAATTTGCTCAGTAAACGCTATTGCCACTCGATTTTGTTCGAGTTAGGGAAGTTTGACTGTATTTGCCTTTTTAAATATTTTCGAAAAGTTTTCTGTAATTTTTTTAGTTGAAAAAAATTAAGAGGCTCGCAAGGTTTTTGATTCATTATTGTAAAAAACATGTTTGCATTGCGTTTGTGTGAATTTTTGTTCTGAGAAAGTTTCAATTCCCCTTTGTTTGAAAACACAAAATTATTCCAATTTATTTCACAGTTAGTTCAAGCATTACTTTTGTGTAGCTCTTTAAAAGTAAGTATGAAGGCGTGTGCAGTAATTGAAATGCATTTGCCTTTGAGCTAAGCCAGCACTTTTCGAATACATACTCGTATGTCCTGATTGAGTACACTCATTTGATAGATGGTTGACAAAGGGATTCACATTTCGTATTTCGTATTCAAAAATCCATGATAAGCACAAATCACAGGAACTTTCTTGGGCCTTGCACGTTCCGCATGGCGAATTCAACTGAAGTGAGCTGAGCTTTGTTGTCAACTATGTTGACAGCACACACACAACACACACACACAACACACACACAACACACACACACACACATGTGACACACACGGATACATTGTGTGTAGATAAGTCTGGGCTTACTTTTGTGGCATCCATTACAAGTCGCCCATTGAATGTCGTTGAGTTCTGTTGACCAAATTCGCACTGGCCAACAATGCCAGTTGTGGGCGGTTTATTAGGCCAGGTCCACAGGCAATTGGTAGTACTTACAAGGCTACTTACATCCCAAACAGCACACAAGATGAGCTAAACTCAAAGAGGGAACATTAAACGGACTCTAAGGTTGAGTTTTTGGCCTTGCTTTTGGCCAAGTATTTCATTTTGTTAATTATGCATTGAGCCGCTTACACAATTAATCCCCAAGCAGCGCCGAAGGTCGTAACTCCCCCGAGCTCATAGTGTCCAGGAACATAACAGACAAAAAAGAATAAAGGAAATTACATTTCGTTTGTTTTTGGCCAATTTCAATTTGAAATGTTGTTTGCTGACCAGCTCAATATAAACTGGGAGCAGCAACGGCAACAACAATTGGCCAGAAGTTACCTGTTTAAGTATAAGTATAAGTATAAGTATAAGTATAAGTATAAGTATAAGTATAAGTATAAGTATAAGTATAAGTATAAGTATAAGTATAAGTATAAGTATAAGTATAAGTATAAGTATAAGTATAAGTATAAGTATAAGTATAAGTATAAGTATAAGTATAAGTATAAGTATAAGTATAAGTATAAGTATAAGTATAAGTATAAGTATAAGTATAAGTATAAGTATAAGTATAAGTATAAGTATAAGTATAAGTATAAGTATAAGTATAAGTATAAGTATAAGTATAAGTATAAGTATAAGTATAAGTATAAGTATAAGTATAAGTATAAGTATAAGTATAAGTATAAGTATAAGTATAAGTATAAGTATAAGTATAAGTATAAGTATAAGTATAAGTATAAGTATAAGTATAAGTATAAGTATAAGTATAAGTATAAGTATAAGTATAAGTATAAGTATAAGTATAAGTATAAGTATAAGTATAAGTATAAGTATAAGTATAAGTATAAGTATAAGTATAAGTATAAGTATAAGTATAAGTATAAGTATAAGTATAAGTATAAGTATAAGTATAAGTATAAGTATAAGTATAAGTATAAGTATAAGTATAAGTATAAGTATAAGTATAAGTATAAGTATAAGTATAAGTATAAGTATAAGTATAAGTATAAGTATAAGTATAAGTATAAGTATAAGTATAAGTATAAGTATAAGTATAAGTATAAGTATAAGTATAAGTATAAGTATGGTAATTGTTTACCCTTCGCGGATATTTTTAAAAAAAAAAAAAATACTAGCAAAAAGAGGGCAATTTATGATGAATTTAGGTGAAACAATTTTTAGGGGGTCTCCAATAGTTTTTTTTAAAATGAATTTTAAAATTTTAATAAAATATGCACTTTTTTCTTGTTTGTTTTGTGTTTTGCACTGTTGTTTTGGGCTTTTCAGGGTTGCTTTCAATGAATTGGAACGTTTTCCAACACTGAATTTTCTCTCACTCTCCCACATGTTAATTTTTTGCTCGATTTCCAACACTGTATAATCCATTACCTTTCAAAATGTGAACTTTTCACCGCAATTGGGAGGCTGTATGACCATTACAGGGACCCCAGTGGAGTTGATGCTCAGAAACGTCAGGATAGTAATGTGAGAAATGGCGCCGCAGGCAAAATTTTATTTAAAAAAAAAATCGCGCGCGCGATTTTTTTTTTAAATAAAATTTTCGCCTGCGGGCTATTATCCCATTCCGCAAATGACACATAATACTTCATTTCCTACAATCAATCTTTACATCTTTAGGATGATGATGATATTGGTGATTATGTTGATGATAATTATGAGATTCTAAATTTTAAATAAGCTTTATTATTATTTTTTTATATTCACATTTTGACAGGGAAAGGATTATACAGTGTTGGAAAACGAGCAAAAAATTAACATGTGGGAGAGTGAGAGAAAATTCAGTGTTGGAAAACGTTCCACTTTATTGAAAGCAACCCTGAAAAGCCCAAAACAACAGTGCAAAACACAAAACAAACAAGAAAAAAGTGCATATTTTATTAAAATTTCAAAATTCATTTTAAAAAAAACTAGTGGAGACCCTCTAAAAATTGTTTCACCTAAATTCATCATAAATTGCCCTCTTTTTGCTAGTATTTTTTTTTTTTAAAAAATATCCACGAAGGGTAAACAATTACCATAAGTATAAGTATAAGTATAAGTATAAGTATAAGTATAAGTATAAGTATAAGTATAAGTATAAGTATAAGTATAAGTATAAGTATAAGTATAAGTATAAGTATAAGTATAAGTATAAGTATAAGTATAAGTATAAGTATAAGTATAAGTATAAGTATAAGTATAAGTATAAGTATAAGTATAAGTATAAGTATAAGTATAAGTATAAGTATAAGTATAAGTATAAGTATAAGTATAAGTATAAGTATAAGTATAAGTATAAGTATAAGTATAAGTATAAGTATAAGTATAAGTATAAGTATAAGTATAAGTATAAGTATAAGTATAAGTATAAGTATAAGTATAAGTATAAGTATAAGTATAAGTATAAGTATAAGTATAAGTATAAGTATAAGTATAAGTATAAGTATAAGTATAAGTATAAGTATAAGTATAAGTATAAGTATAAGTATAAGTATAAGTATAAGTATAAGTATAAGTATAAGTATAAGTATAAGTATAAGTATAAGTATAAGTATAAGTATAAGTATAAGTATAAGTATAAGTCATCTCATAAGTTATCTCTAGAGCCTTTTTCAACTATGCAGAATTCTATTAAATAAAAGTTGAACTTTCATTATTAAATTAATTTTTGAGTGTCATACAAAACACACACTCATACCCACACATATGACTGGTTGTGTGTGTGTGTGTGGATTTGTGTATTTTTGCTGTCAGATTTCATCTATGAGTGTTGGCAATTCAATTTGCACGGCAACTCGACAACGATAATTTTAGCCAGATTTTCAGATTTGTCAACAACAATAATAACAACAAAGAGAAAAAGGGTTAAAATGTCTTTAACGCTAATGAAATTAAAACGCGTGAGCAGATTTTAAATAGCGTTAAGAAGTCAAGGACAAGGACTAGAGAGAGAGAGAGGCATGGAGATAGAAAAGGAGGGAAATTAAATCAAGTCTGGGCCAAGACAGAATGTGCACTTTAAGTAATTAAGAGATATTACAGAAACGAGCATATTGCAAAATCTTCATGAAAATAAGAAAAGGAAATAAGTGTGGCAAATAATGAGAAATGTTGTGGAATATGTGTAAGTAGATTCTACAAACAGCTAAAGAACATTCGAGAAAGTAAATGAATCCTGGAATAATTAAATAACAGTCGAAAAAAAGGAGA
This sequence comes from Drosophila recens, assembly GCA_037043495.1. NCBI lineage: Eukaryota > Metazoa > Arthropoda > Insecta > Diptera > Drosophilidae > Drosophila > Drosophila recens. The sequence continues at coordinate 33,010 of JBAMBJ010003122.1, read as the reverse complement.
AAAAATCAAAGCAAAATTAGAGTTTGTTACAACTTTGATATAACGATATGTAATTATGTTGGCATTAAATACGTAATTACAACATTTACGAAAGGAATCAAACTGTTTAAAAAACAAGCGGGAAAGGCTATAGTCGAGTTCCCGAGTTCCCTTATTTAAATCAATTTAAAATACTTTTTATTGCATACTTTTTGGCACTTGCATTGCTTTATAACGTACAACAGCTATTACTACAGTTCCGTTTAGCCGATCTTGTTTCGATTAAGTAGGATGATAGCTTATAAGAATAGATAACGTTAACTATCATCTTTAATTAGTTTTGTAGTATATAAATACAATGACTTCTACTAAATAAAACATCAAATATCTAACAAGTACCCATAAAGCATTCTAAGCTAGTATACATTCTATATGCATTTATAGAGTACATTACTTAATTAGTCCAGCTGTGTAAGCCACATTTAGTTATAGTAATAGATTCCGATCTAATTTTAGTGATTTTTCATTTGCAATTAGAAATTAAATATGCAGGAATTCCATTCCAATGCACAATTCACAATGCGATGCCTCTGATAATTGTAAGTAGCAATTAGGAACTATTAATTAAAGTACTTTCCCCCGTCCTCCCCGGTACGCTGAGTAAATTCCCTTCCCCAATTTCCCCTTTTCGATCCACAATATATCTCAATAAAAAGCGAATTGTTGCATTATTGTTGCGTGTTGAGACTGAGGTAAATAAAAGGGAAGGGAGAGGGAGTTAGGTGAGAAATGTAGAGAAGGGGGTAAAGGAAATAGAGAAAGAGGAGTTAAGTGAGAAATGTAGAGAAAGGGAGAGAAAGGGGTAAAGGGCATTGTGCCGTGTGTGGACTCATAAATAAGTAAAATGCATTGGAAGCCAAAGGCGAAACCGAATGCCGAATGCCGAAAACTTCAAACGGTTGCACGCAAACAGAAACCAAAACAGAAGCAGGACCAAGGACCAAGGGGGGAAGGGAGGGGCAGAAACCAGCGAAACGACTGGAAGGAAGGAAGCTACAACAAGCGGAGCAGTCGAGTGCACTCGACAGTAACATACCCTGGGCCTATAGGCCATGGCACTCTGAAGATCTGTTGCCCATGCAATTCTCATACTAATCCATAATTATCGACCTATAGTTTCTATGGCAGCTACATACATACATATATGATTTAAATGAGTGATTTCAAACAATTTGCGCGATATATTTAAATTTTGAAAAATTTATTAATAGTAAAAATTATTTAAGCAACGAAACAAAACTAATTGGCCAATTCAGAAATCGAAATCGAGCGACCCCTCAGACATTTCAAATAAACGAAAAATATTAAATAATTAAAAATCATTTGCAGCGACCGAACCGAGATTCGTGCCGCGATCTCTTGTTTCGCGTGTCGAACACCTACACTTATGGACAAAATAATAGGTGCGCTCTTTCCTTTACTATAACAGCTATTGTAAGTCAAGTCTTCAAATTTAAAAAATATATTTGGAAAGGTCATCTAAATTCCTTATGAATGATTCAAAACTTTCCATAACTCATTTAGTACCCATTGAAATATTCGAATTTAAAAAAAAGTCAACTTTCAAAACTTTTTTTTTCGATTTTTTCCAAAAAATGTTGGGATGCAAAAATATTCTTCAAACAATTTTAAGTTATAAAGCAATGTAAATTAATAAAATTAAATTAAATTTAAATTATTACAGTCCCTCCTAAAATTGTTTGAAGAGCATTTCCGAACATGTTTTGGAAAAAATCGAGGAAAATAGTTTTGAAAGTTGACTTTTTTTTACATTCAAATATTTCAATGGGTACTTAATGGGTTAAGGAAAGTTATACATCATTCAAACGAAATTTAGATGAGCAATAGCTGTTATAGTAAAAGAAAGAGCTCACCTATTATTTTGTCCATGAGTGTATTACTTCCACCACTCCGCCACTTGGGCTGATGCTGGAAAACTCAATATACATACTCGATGTACATTCTGGCAGAGTAAATGTTAAATGAATTAATTGACATTAATTATATTTATACAAATATTCAGCCAATAAAGTGTGTGTCACAAAATTGTTAATATCTTCACTATTTATGGCTCAATCGTGTTGAAAGTTGGTAATTAGTTGCTGGGCATGATCTTACACCCGTAAGCTGCTGATGCTGATCAAGAATATGTACACTTTATAGGGTCGGAGATGCTCCCTTCTGCCCGTTGCATACTATAAACAAACTTTATATACATCCTCCAGGGTATACAAATAATCTACCTTTCATGCGATTCAAAATTTTTACTTTTAATGTGTTTTATTATTTTTTGCTTTTAATGTTTTTTTGCCTTTCAAACGAAATGAACGAAGGTTCAAATTTTACAAATGCAAAAATTTACAACAAACAAACAAAAAAAAAACACAAACAAAAAAAAACAAAAACAAACAATGCTCGCGACACAACACAACACACACACACACAAAGCAGCAGGTGTCCCCATAAAAGTGGAAGAGTGCATTAGTGTGTATAGATGTGAGTATTGGTGTGTGTATAGGTGTGTGTATAGGTGTGTGTGGGTGTGACAGCACGCAAAAATTCGTATTGTTTTTGCCGTTGGCATTTACGACTACAGTACGCAGAAGAAAGCAAGCAAAAAGAGAGCAGAGAGAGAGGGAGAGAGGGAGGGAAATCAACTAAAGAAGAGGTAGAGTAGGGAGAGAGATAGAGAGACAAGCGGGAAAGTCTATAGTCGAGTTCCCGACTATAGAATACCCCTTACTTATTTAAAGAAATATAAAATATTTTTTATTGCATACTTTTAAGCACTTACATTGCTTTATAACTTAAAACAGCCATTACTAACGTTCTGTTGGGCCGATCTAGTTGCAATTAGGTAGGTTTAGTAGCTTATAGTCATCGATAACGTTAATTACCAAAAAGTACTTGATATTCTAAGAAAAACTGTGCGTGCGCTGGCTTTTCGCGATTTGCGGAGGCGGAGAAACAACATACAATATACCCTTTTACTAATCTTTTAAGTAACGGGTATAAAAATAAATAATTGGGTGTCATATACGCATTTCGTTTGTTGTACTAAGCTGAATCCAAAGGCTTAAACTAGAACTAAAACTGCAATTTAATCAGTTTTTGGCTTATGAATGGGAAAGTGCCAAAGGGAAAATTCAAGGAAATCCACAAAGGAAAATTTTTGCAAAACTGCTGTTGCTTTCAATTTATGAGAAACTATACTAAAATCAAGGAATATATAAATATGGGTCAAATAGATAGAATATTGTTGCAATTACAACTAAATTTAAAGGGAAAAGTTGGGACATTGACTTCTTATTAAAAATAAAACATTACTTTTGTAAAATATAGGGCAATTAGCTAGGATGCATTTCATTTTGCTGGTATAAATTTAAGTCTTCAAAAATTAAACATAACATAGAAAGTCGAACGCAATTTGTCTGATATAATTTTGAAAAATCTAAATCTAAAATTCTAAAACGAAAAAACATAAACTTATAAATTAAAGCGCTAGTAACAGTATTTAAATGTAACTAATCAACTTTACATTCGGATTTCGGTTTAAAACGAGTATTCAATTATTACATTGGTAATATCTGATATATAAATTAGTCGATTAATCAATTTACTGTCTTTAATAATTTTTCTTATAATTTTTATTTTAATTTGAACTCCACAAAAAGTGGCATTAAAGTATAAGAAAACAAACATAAAACATTATATGTACAACTGTGTGTGAGATGTGAAAGTGGTTGTGGTGGTGCTGGTGTTGCGGGAGCGTTGTAAGCCACTGGTAAATGGACTGAGTTGGGTTTTATATGTGGCACACGCAATACTATCGCACAAAGTAATGTAAGAGCTGAAGAATAAATGTATTTTGCTGCGGCTTTTGTTATTGTAATTGTTGTTTGTTGTATGAAGTCCACATATTTCATATGTATGCGCACAAAAAAAAAGGAAAAAGCCAAAAAAAAAAAAAAAAAAAATAAAACAAATGGAAAAAACAGAACGAAGGCGGCCACAAAACAGTTGACAAATTTGTAAAAATTGCAACTGCGAACAAGGAACAAAAAACAATTTAATGTCTGTACCGAGCGAATGATGATGATGATTAAGCACATGGCGATGATAATGATGATGATCATAATCATCTCAATTAAGAAAGATGTTCGGCAAAAGCATCGCAAAATTTTGTTTATCGTTTATTTGTACACAAAATATAAAAAAAAATATTTGTACAAGAGGAAAAAAAGTGAGGGAAAATAATGCTTTACGCTCTCCACGTATGTTTACAAAATATACAGTTAAATCAACCCTATGCCCCGCACCCCCCTCCTTTTATTTGTTGCCACTTTGAGTTTGATTGATTTTTTGTGGTTCTAATATACAATTTTAATATTTGCACAAAACATTTTGAGCATTCATGCTCGCGCTTTATTTATTTGTTATTTTTGTTATTTGTTATTTGTTGCCACCTCTGCAGGCCCATTCCTCCCTCCCTATGCTCTGTGTAGATTTCCTCGGCCCGCCACGTGGCGTATACTTAATATTTCAAAAGATTTTACAAGCCTTCAAATTGAAACACACACATGTCTAATAAAAGGCTAATTTGATTGTGCAGTTGCAAATGAAATGCACAATGCAAACTACATACATATGTACATACTATATTTTCTGACAGTCAAATTCCCTCCAATTTTTGTTCAGCGATCAATTAATAAATTTTGCAATCACACTAATTGAAAGCAGGAAATCAAACCGAAACAAATATCAGTTCCGGTTGCGGTTCCGGAAAAAAACTGTTTCGGTTAAAGTTTCTATTTTGTTTTTTTTGCCAAAATGTGTATTAAAATATGTAATAAAATGTAATAAAAATAATAATAATAAATAATAAAATGTAAATATTAAAAATATGCAGGGACAGTAACGATTATAATTTTTAAAATATAAACTATCCAATAAATAACTAACTTATCCAAAAATTAAATGAAAGCTCTTATTTTTCGATCTAAATAAAAAAATTATAAAATAATAATTAAATTTTAATTTTTATTTAAAAATTATAATTTAACTCTTATTTTCAATTTTTATTTTAACAATCGAAAATTAAAGTTGTTTTTCAATTTTTATAATAAGCTAATAAAGTGTTTAATAATATTAATATGTTATATAGTATGATAACACACAGTTATTTTATGATATGTAATGATGAATAAGCTAAAAACTAAATAATTAATTGCTAGATAATCTAATTTAATTTTATTTTAAAATATCTCGCTTATTGCTGTTATTTATAAACAGATTTTAGATTACTTGGATTTAAAGTTTAATATTAACTTTGGGTTTATATAACTATAAAATGATTAATGATTTAAGTATGCTATTATATAATTGCAAAGCTCACAGTCATTTTATGATATTTAATGATGAATAAACTAAAAGTAAAATAATTAATTACTAGTTCTTTTAAATGAATTCAATTAAATTTAAAAATATCTCGCTTATTGCTGTTACCTTTAAACAGAAATAAAATTAATTGCATTTAGAGTTGAACAGTAATTTCTGTTTAATTTAATTAAAAAGCCTTTAAAAGCAGTGTTTGAATTGGTCGCATTCTCTCTTTCAGCCATTTATATTTGATGCTCTAACCTAAATGGAATAGGAACCTGATGGATTTTTAGATATTTGCCAAACCTTTTGGGACTTGCAGTGCCGGCAACGAGGTTATCAGGCTGTCTAGATAAAAAGCCCAATGTTTTTTTTTCTGGCTAAAAACAAAGTCCAGTGAATCACAGTCAGACAGGAACAAAGAGACACAGGACACACAGGACACACGGGACACGGGAGCCAGGTGATGGCAATGTTAGACAATATATAGTACATATATACATATATATGTGTAGAACTTGCAACGTGGCATCTGTGGCAGCGTGTCCTGGGAGAGAGTCTTAACTGGCTTACTGGCTGGTGGCAGTGACAGGCCCGGGATAACAGAATAGCAGGATAGCAGGATAACAACAAGTAAAAAGGCCAGCATCGAGTCAGCTCGACCGTGAGATACTTGTTACATACACTCATGAATCGCAATAATAAATGCAAGTTATTCATTAAACTATGACAGAAAATTGTAACTCAAGTACTATGCGAATTATGATGAAGTATATTTAGAACGGTCATCCCTACGATTACGTATAATTTGTGCTGGAAATCAAAGCTTTTAAATTGTTACAAAAATAGGTAATTTTCCAAATTAAAAAAATCAAACATTAAAAAATTCAAGTATCAAAACTTCCTTGATCGAAGTTTTATTCCATTAAAATGTTGGGATGCTAAATTATGTCAGCATCAAAATAACTGCAAATACAGTGAACCACTAATTGTCATTTATACGAGCATAAATTTGTCAAATTTTATTCAATTAAATCCCGTTCTAATAATGCAAAAATGTCTCCAAAAAATTTTTTCAAAAATATTTTTGCATAGTTTTTTTTGGTTAAGCATTTTTTCATAAATTTTAAAAATTGGCGATTCTAACCCCATTTTTCTTCTTTTCAACAAGCAAAAATTGGATTTTTGCTGTTTTCAAAAAATTATAAAAAAATACTAGCAAAAATATTTTTGAAACATTTTTTTTGGCAGTTACTCATAGAATTGATTTGAATAATTTTTCTGCATTAAATTTTTTTTTTTTTTTGATCGAGGAAAAAAGTTAAAAAATTTACTTTTTTGTAAAATGTAAAATTTTTTGCATAGGTACTTAATGGGTTAAAGAAATTGTTGCAATCATTGAGCAATGCGCGAATTTTGAGTATTGAATGTAATAGAGTTAGATATAAGAAACCCGCTATCAAAACATCTTTATTATACGCAAATTTGAGAAATTTATGCTGTATAAAGACCATTAGTGGTTCACTGTACGACCTTAAATGTCGATATTCGTAAATATATTTCAATCGTTATAGATTTACAGCCCAATAATAACAGCAGTGTATTAATAGCCGTTTTTCAGCAGAGCAGTTAATAGCCGATATTGATATTGAATATTACTTGGTTTAGAAGTTGACGCCGATAATAAAAGAAGAAAAAGCGGGAGAAAAAAACTGAAAGCAGAAACAATTGGAATTATCATCTTGTAACTTTGCTTTCTTTAATTAATAATAAGCTTTACAGGTAAGCACTAAACTCACATATATAATTGTTATTATTTTAAATGACCAATTCAAACCCAAGATAATTTTTGTCTAATAATTGTCTGTTACATACATGGCCAAGAAGTTTATACACTGCTTGGGTACCGAGTATGACAAGGGAAAACAACAACAACAACAGGGAATGATTGTGTTTCACTTGCGAGCGACATTGAAATTACGTTTCTAACTCAAACCGTAAATGTAACGATGATTTTGACCCTCTCAGTTTTCTGTTTCTGTTTCTGTTGTAGTGACTCTGGTTCTTATCGTGCTCAATGTTGTTGTAGTTGTTGTTGCAACTGATTAGACGGCACTCCATTTAACTGTCATTTGCAGGAGCCGCCTCAAAAAACAGGTAACAGGTAAGCGGTAACTGCAGTAAAGACGCTTACAACGTGTCGTCTGTCTGCGTCACAAAGAAGACAGACGACGTCAGTCGCTTGCACAACAACCCCAGCCCCCTCCCCCCCTCTCACTCCCTCCCATTTTTTCCCCTCCCTTAATTTACATAAGCAAATCCGTCAGAGCAGACCCCAAGAAAACCTTCAACTGCAGCCAAAAAACTTTAACTGGTAAAAAACGAAAAAAAAATCAAAACAAAGAAAATGAGAAATTCATAATTCTGAATTCACAACAAATACATAAATCACATACATAATTCAGCAACTCCAATAACTTTCCTTCTCTCCGATTTGCACAGCAACAACAAGAAAAGTAAAATAAATTATTGTATTATAATCCGATTCGAGAACAAAAAGAAATCCCCCTTGAACTCTTTCCTCGCTTTCCTTCACTTCCCTTCCTATCTAGCACGCATCAAAATATATGTATGTATTTATTTGCAGGTGATGAAGAATTTTTATATGATTTTCGTTATTCGCATCTATTTTTTGCGTAGCATTTTCACCTGCTCGCCATAAACTCGAAAGACATTAATAGAGATCCATAGTTATTGACTCTATGCGAGTATAAACATTCAAGAAATCAAAATAATGTATGAAATGCATGCATAAATTCACAGCCAAGACTAGCAGATACCCTGCAATTTGACTAGTTGACTAAGGCTGCGTACAGCCTTATTTTTGCTTTAACAGCTATGTAAGTCAAGTCTTAACAGTAAAAATAATATATTTGGAAAGGTCGTTTAAATTCCGATTGATTGATGAAAAAATTTCCTTAACCCATTAAGTACCCTTCGAACATTTCGAATTTATGTAAAAGTCACTTTTCAAAACTCTTTTCCTCAATTTTTTACAGAAAATATTTTAATGCAAAAAAATTCTTAGAACAATTCTAAAAGTGACTGCAAAAAAAAAATTCAAAAATATTTTTGTTAGTATTTTTTAAAATGGTTTGAAAACGGCAAAAAATGAACTTTTTGCACGAAAATGAGGAAAAATGGGTTAAAATGGTAATTTTTAGGATTTTCAAAAAACTATAAAAAAATACTATCAAACATTTTTTTAAAACTTTTTTTTGCAGTCACTATGAAAATTGTTTAAGGAATATTTTTGCATCCCAACTTTTTTGGTTTGAGCCCTAGGAAAAAATATTTGAAAGTTGACTTTTTTCAAATTCGAAAATCTCAATCGGTACTCAATGGGTTAACCCATTAACGGCTAATGGGTATTTAAATACCCAAAAAAGTATTGACACTTTAAAAATTCTAGCTCGGGGCATGTGAGAGATATCGAGGCAAAATTTATTTCATAGTAAAGAGAAATAATAAAAATATAAGTATAAAATTTGAACAGTTTAGTTATCCTTGTTATACTTGTAGTTTTTTACAGGTGAATATCTAGCTTTTTTTCTGCATACAAAATGTTATCGAAAATAGCTGAAAAATGTATGGAAATCGAAAACATTAAATTTGAAGATAAAAATTTTTTTTTTGTTTCTTTCAACTTCTATGGTCTTCTAGGCACACATTTCCAAATTTCGTCAAAATCGTACCAGCCGATCTATGGGCAGCCATTAATGGGTTAAGGAAAGTTTTGTATCATTCAAACAGTCCCTAGGCCACCTACGTTTTGCCTATGGTCGAATAAATATAAACTTTAAGAAAACTCCAAAAACCACACTTTTATGGTGTCCGGTTTTCTCTGTCCGGCACTGTACATTAATAAATATTTGAAATCACGCTTAGGAATGAAAGATGTTTTAGATTTGATATGAAATTAAAATATTTATAGTTTTAATTAAATCGCACTCTAACTTTCTAAGCAGATCAGCAGATACATTATAGAGAGCTTTAAAGTAGCCTTAAGCATTCAGAATCAAGACATTCCCTTAATTTTCTGAAAGAATTAAATATAAATTAAATTAAATTGAGTCTACCCCATTTATTCCTTACCAATTTACACAGTATACAAATACTTAGTAAGAAATTACCTTAATTTTTTGAAAGAATTAAATATAAATAATATTAATAATAAGTTAAAAACGTAATTTATTCAAATTTAATCTACCCCATTTATTCCTTATCAAATTTACACAGTATACAAATACTAAAGAAGCTGTCATCAATTGTTTATGCATTGTTTTAAAATTGCCAATTTTAATGCCACCTGTGAAATTGTTGTTGTTCATTTTGACACCTGCTTGGCATTTGGCAGAAAGTTGACTCTTTCAATCCATTGAATGCTCAAATAAATAATCATTAAATTGAAATATTTACGGTCAACGCTTAATTAATTCAAAAAAGTGAAATAGCACTAATAAACTAAAAGCTTTTAATTTGTTTGCTTTGATTTGTTTTTGCTTTTAATTGAACTCGTTAGTTATAACAATAAATTGCTTTCTATTCTTATCTGAGTAATTTCTTATACTATTTTCACAAATTTTCTTCTATTTTCATTTAAACTTACGACTAAGTCACAATTTTGAAAAATATAAACGATCTCAGTGAAATTGAAATATTTATGGTCAACTCTTAATTATTTTTATTTTTGCTTTTAATTGCACTCGTTTGTTATAACAATAAATCTCTATTCTAATCTGAGTAATTTATCATAATATTTCACACATTTTCTTCTATTTTCATTTCAAATTATACGACTAAGCCACAATTTTAAAACAACATAAACAATCGCAGTTTGTGCAAGAACAAAAAGTGTAATCACTTTGCGCTTTTTGAGCCACTTTTCCAAGTGGTGCACAGATCAGCAAAATAAAGCCAAGAATGCAAGTATTTGAAAAGTTTTATGTAATTGAATGAAAGCTGAGAGAAGAACCCTTCACACATCATCATCAGCGTCATCATCACGAAAAGTTAGCCACAAAAAATGCCAAACCTCTTGGTTGGTCAATCAAAAGTCAGCTTATGCTTTAAGCCAACTCTTGGCCATGGCCAAGTTGGGGAAGTGTCATTGTTAGCCCTATAGTATGATAACTGCACTGAGTCCGGGCAAAGTTTCATTCACACTTTTCCACAGATTATCTTTAGACAATTTTCTTTCGTTGCTTCCGATTTTCCCCCCTCTATTTGGTCTTTCATTGTTGTTCTTTTCGTTGGCCTTCTCTGCTTTGTCTTTTGGCCAGAGTGCAGTTCTCTTGGCTAAGAAGAACACTGAAGGGTTGGGGTCGAGGTTGGAATTGTTTAAGTGCCACAGGTTTGTATAATGTGCAATATTTTGTTCTGGGAAATTTTCATACATATAAATAGCATTTTCTTTTACACATTAACGCGTGGCAGCTGCAGCAGCTGTTGACCTGGCCAAGAGGCAAGGGCTGCGGGCTGCGGGCAGTGGCAGTGGCAGGGAGTAGGGTATTAACGGAAACCAGAAAGCAAACACAACTCGCCTCGACGCATTTTAATTTCTTTAAGTACTTGACGGCCGCAATGGTCAACAGTGTTGACCACAATTTCAATAGCTAAAATTGCCTATTTGATTCCCAAGGAAGTATCTAGAAAAAGCTTAAAAATCGAATTTTTCGTATTATTTACAGCTCAGAATTCGAAAATTCAGGTTTTAGAAAAAAACACTACGGTTTCTAAGCTAGTAATAAAATAATTTTATTGATTTTACCTTCCTTATGAACAGATTTCTTTATATATGTCGGATTTATTGGAAAATTTGACCTAAGAAGTTGAAAAATACAATTTGTGCTTCAAATTTTACTGCATTTGTATATTTTTTTTTTTTTTTCATAAAAAATTTGTATATTTTATTTAAACAGGTTTTCTGTTACCATGCATTTGTATAAGAACCCAATTGATAATCTCATTTTCTAAATATTTCAGCACAGTATAAAAAATAAAAATATATTATTTTTTTCAGACTATTAAAGCTATCTGTCTATATAGAAAGTGTAGTTCAATAATTTTTGAAAATAGCCAGTTATATGGCTAATCGTTTTTCTAGCTTAAACAATTACAAAAGGACCAAGGCTAACCGTAATATATTATTAACATAAAATATATATATTTTTTTTCTTAAGAATTTGTAATGTTATCTGGCAATTTGAGAAAGTTGTCAAATCACATTTATAAAATAGCCAGATTTAAAGCTAATTGCTTGCGCAATTACCAAATAGCTAGTACAAGCTATAAAATAGCTGCAGTGGCAGCACTGATGATCAAGTGATGTTGCAAGTGGATCTCTTTCGCAATGGCAACGCCACAGCCACGGCCACCAACACTGGCAGCACTGGCAGCTGTCACATAAATTAAGTATACGCCGCGCGTTCGACTTACCTCTGGTAAACAAACAGAGTTGGATGAGGCAGTCGAGCCAGCGGAGTTGCGTGCCGGCGGCGCCAAGGGATTTGTGGGGGTATGTGGAGTATCTGGAACGACTGCTCAGCGCCATTTGATCTCGCTTGACATTGTTGTTGTTGCTGCTCGCGACACTCGCAATAATTTTGACAGCACTTCAACACAACACAAATACAAAAACAAAAACCAAAACAAATGTCACGCAATTAATTGACAAACAACAATTGTTTGTCACTGTTTTTTTTTTTGTTGCTATTGTTTTTGTTCCCTTTTTATTTTTCTCACTTGTCTCATTAAATTTTCAACTGCTCTTGGGCAACAACAAATAACAAACACACATTAAAATGCGCGCCAAAAATATATAACAACAGTATAAGCTGTTGTGGCCAAAGTGGCACTGTGGCAAGCACTGCGTACGTGATTCGATGCGTGCGCTGTTGTTGAATGGCAGCATGCAACTGGCGACTGGCGACTGGGGACGCTGCCATTATTTAGACGCGCAAATGACTTGGCGCGCGAGCTGCAAAAACCAAAACACACACACACACACACACTGCCACGAAAATACCCAAACAACTGCAAAATAACAGAAGCGATATGGTAACACTGGCACTGTTAGGACGTTTACACGCGCATCTAACACGAACTACGCGAATCTGTTAAGCTTTAGTGATTAACAGCGCTGACAACAGAAAAAAAACTGAAAGAGATAAAAAGACTACCCAAAAATATAGTATAAAATAGAGGGCTATACCCGTTACAGTAAAAAAGGTAATTGTTGATAACTAACGTTAGCTATTAATTACAACTATCATCCTACTTAAACCTAACAAGATTGGACAAATAGAAAGGTAGTAATGGTGGTAATTTAAGTTTAAAGATATGTACGGCCTAAAAGCATGCAATAAAAATATTTTAAATTTATTTCAATATGTAACGGGTATCCTAAAGTCGGCAGCTCGCCTACAGCCTTTCCTGATTGTATAAGTAATTTTAAATAATAAATAGGACAGATAAATCCGCTAAATGGCCAAATCGGCAGCACTGGCAACATTTATATTAAAAGTTCACATAACTTATCGATATTAGCAAATGACACTTTAAATAATTTTTCAATAATTTAATTGGATTACCAAGCGAGTGTAACATATTGATAGCAATCACAAATAGATGTTTTTTTTTATATCATAGCTACTTTGAAAAAGACGTGTTCTATAATTTCTTCGGCTGTTATGCGCTGCGAGGGATTATAGGTGAGCATCAATGACAGTAGTTCAATAATAGAGTCGTTAATGCCTGGAATGTCCTTCATTAGATTGTTAATATTGCGAGTCCAGTTGGGAAATGTAACATTGAAGCCCGCATATTTGGAGACGCCGGGCCAGTTCTCCTCGTTTGGAGTGCCGAGTACTTTGAATATGCGAAACAGTTGATCTATTTCCGATTCACCCCTGAATAGGGGCCGAGTGGTGGCCATCTCAAAGAAAATGCAGCCGATTGCCCAGATATCGATTGGACAGGAATAGCGGCTCGAGCCCAACAGGATTTCCGGTGAGCGATACCAGAGTGTGACCACTTCGTGGGAGAGAATGCGCATGGGAACATTGAAACTGCAGCTGAGACCAAAGTCAGCCACTTTGAGGAGTCCATTGCCATCAATCAGCAGATTCTGTGGCGTCAGATCACGGTGCAGCACTCGACGGCGATGGCAATAGAGAATCGCACAGGTTATCTGATATAGATACTTGGCCACCAGTTTCGTTTCCATCAGTTCGTTCGGCTCCAATGTGTCGAGATATTGGCGCATATTCATTGGTAGATATTCAAGAACCAAGTAAAAACTGTTGTCCTCCACCAGCAAATCCAGCATGGCGACAATATTCGGATGTTTCAGTTCCTTCAGAAACGAGATTTCGCGAATCGCCGTTGCCGGAATGCCCTCCTCTCCGGCAAAGCTGCGCATGTTCTTCATGGCCACCATTTCGCCGGTTGTGCGATTTTGAGCCTTATACACAATGCCATAAGAGCCTTCACCGATATGCTCAATTTTCACATAGTTCTCCATATTGATTCAAAATATTTACAAATTTTACGAGCACAGAGACTATTCAAGTTGTAAATGCAAATAATATTTAGATTTTGTCAACTGTTGATAAACAAATAGATGCCATAAAAAGCATGACGAGAAAAAATAATAATGAAACCAGGGCTTAACAAACTTAACAAATATCTGTTTCGGTTCCGGAACGTTCCAAACCAAAATTTCAGTTAAGTTTTATCAAGACGGTAAAAAGCGGCTCCGAATCATTCGGCCAGACTTAAAACTCGGCATTTTAATTCAGTACTACCTTGGTGTAAAAACAAAGACACTTTTGACTCTCATATTAAGGATATGTCGGAGATATGGCAGATAACACAGGGTTGCTCTAATTGTGTGTTTTGTTTAGGTTAATCGAATAGTATTGGTGTTATTAGTTTTACTGTTATTTGAGTAGAATGACATCGGTGTTGTGTTGACAGGGTCGTACTGAGTGGGATAACAGTTCGTTTCTGTCATCGTGCGTGGCTCTCGAAGTTTTGGTCCTTTTTGTGAAAGCATGAAGCAACAACAGAAGGAGGTCTCGTCGGCTGTCAAATCGTTCGGTTTTTGTCCCTTAATGCTTCAGTGCGTGCTTGCTTGTTGACGTGAAAGATATTGTCGTCTCACTCACACTCACTACGACTCACTACGATGAGCCTTTTCACTCGCACTTATTGATAGTATAGTCAAGGGACAGCTTTTTGCCGACGAGATCTCCTTTTGTTGTTACTTCATGTGTGAAAGTAAGTCAAGGAGAACGGACGTGAGAGACTCGCTTCGCTGCAGTAGAGATAACCTATTAATAAAATGGAACAAGAAAACTCGGCGCCAAAGTCTTCTACGTTAAATATAAATATGAAATGTTGCATAATAAACTCAAAAATTGTTGATGAGCCTTACTTAAATTTCGTGACACATTTTTAATATAATGCAAAAGTAAATATATTTTCTGTATAATTATAAACTTGCATTATACAAATAACTTTTGAAAACATGCATCATGATTAAATCTGTTACGTTATTTGCATATCACGTATACCAAAAAGTAACGTATGAACATGCCGGCAGCTTTGGCAAGCAGTCGAGGTGGCAACGCCGTTCGGCTTAACAGCGCTCAACCGTTGAGCCACCGTTGCGCCGCAGTTGAATTTCAAGCATTCCGCTGATATACAAACTTTGTTTGTTGTTTCTTCTTATTTTTGGTAATATAAGCGAATGCATTGGATGTGAGCAGATCTGAAGTTGGTAACGGAACAATGCGCACGCTGGGCAGCAACAATTGCTTGACGTGCCTGCTCAAAATGGACCGTGACACGCACACAATTAATACGGAGCTGGAGCGTCTGTTAATGCGACATCTCGACTGGCAGCGGGAGGAACTGAACGAAGAGTTGTTGCCCAGGCAACTGTGCGCGCCGTGCTACCAGCAGCTGCTCAGCTTCGAGCAGTTCCAGCGGCAGGCGAGCGAGTGCCGCCAACAGTTGCTCCAGATGCTGCAGGAGTCCAAGCATATGCAAACGGAGACATTCGAGATTGTCTACGAGGAGCAGACAGCGGAGGAGGAGACTCAGCAGCTGGTGGAGTCTCTGAACTCCGCTGAGGAGGAGGAGCAGACACAGCCAGATCCATTTGATGAGCCCGTGCAGCTGCCACAGGCGGAGGATTCAAGGCGACGAAACAGGAACAGCTTCAAGTGCGCGCAGTGCGGTCGCTGCTTCGCCCACCGCCTGACGCTGGACGCGCACGTGCGCAAGGTGCACGAGGGCAGCAAGCGGCCGTTTCAATGCGATCGCTGTGACAAATCCTACAGCTTCATGGGCGGACTGTACACGCACATCAAGGAGCTGCACGGCACCCAAGCGCGCTCCTACTCCTGTGATCAGCCGGGCTGTGATCGCGTGTACATCAGCAGCATTGCCATGCAGAAGCACAAGCGGCTGAAGCACGGAGAGCAGCCGGAGACGGTGCGCAAGTATGTGTGCGAGCAGTGCGGCGCCACCTTCAACCAGACGGCGAATCTCAAGCACCATCGGCGCATGAAGCATCCCACGGAGCAGGAGGCGGCGGAGAATCAACGCGACAGCGAGCGACACTATTGTGATCTTTGCCAGAAGCATTTCCATTCCCGCTACACGCTCAAGTACCACACGCTGCAGCAGCACAAGGAGCAGGAGTCCAGTGGAGTGGCCAGTCACGAGTGCCAGGTGTGTGGGCGGCGCATGGCCAAGCGTTTTATGCTGGTGCAGCACATGCTGATGCACACGGCGGACAAGATGCCCTGCGAGCACTGTGGCCGTCTCTTTGCCCGCAAATTCGAGTTGGAAGCGCACATCCGAGCGGTGCATCTCAAGCTGAAGCCCTTCGACTGCACCTACTGCTCGGAGTCGTTTGCCTCGCGGAAGACACTGCGCCACCACGAGTACATCCACACCGGGGAGAAGCCCTACGTGTGCAGTGTATGTGGACAGGCGTTCCGACAGCAGACGTGTTTGAAGAACCACGGCAAGGTCCACGACAAGCTCAAGATCATGGTCAGCAAATGAATTTAAGTTTATATTAAGATTTAACCAGGCACCGTAACGATTATAATTTTTAAAATATAAATTATTAAATAAAAGTTGTATTTTGATTTTTATCCAACAAATTAAATGAAAACTCTTATTTTTCGATCTAAATAAAAAAATTATAAAATAATAATTAAATTTTAATTTTAATTTAAAAATTATAATTTAACTCTTATTTTCAATTTTTATTTTAGCAATTGAAAATAAAAGTTATTTTTCAATTTTTAAGATTTAACCAGGCACCGTAACGATTATTATTTTTAAAATATAAACTATTAAATAAAAGTTATTTTTTGATTTTTATCCAAAAAATTAAATGAAAATTCTTATTTTTCGATCAAAATAAAAAAATTATAAAATATTTAAATTTCAATTTTCATTTACAAATTATAATTTAACTCTTATTTTCAATTTGTATTTTAGCAATTGAAAATAAAAGGTTTTTTTTAATTTTTATTATAAAAGTTGAAAAATAAAAATTGACTAAATGTTTTTTGAATTGGAATGCGTATTTCCAACAGTGACATGTACATGAAAATGAAGAAAAAGTGCCTTTTTTGCAAAAATTTTCAAAAATCTCTTCACTAGTATTTTTTTTAAATTTTTTGAAAATTGCAAAGTAGGCACTTTTTTTTCATTTTCATGCGAAAGATGTTTTTGTTTTGGAAAACTCTAAAAAATTTTAAAAAGATTTTTGAAAATTTTTTTTTCTGTTACCAGTAGAATTGATTTTGCCGGCTTTTTGCATCAAAACTTTCTTTCCAAAAAATCTAGGGTAAAAAGTTGAAAAAGTAAGCTAACTTTTTTTCCTTTGTCTCAAAATCTAAGAATTCGTCTTATTTATTATTGTTGCCTTACTCCTATTTGTTAAGAATAAAATGATAAAAATTTAGAAAAAAATATTTTGATTTCCTTGTATGGTTTTGTTTTTATGAATCATGAAAGTCAGTGTTGTGAACACTCACTTTTGCTCGCCACTGTATATACAAAGTCATAGCCAAGGAGAGTCGGAGCAACGTTTATAATAAAAATTAAAAAATAACTTTTATTTTCAATTGCTTAAACAAAAATTCAAAAATATTTTTTAGTTTCCATTTTTATAATAAAAATTTAAAAATAACTTTTATTCTTACGGGTGTGCTACAGAAATCTCTTTCACCTAAAAAATTACGTAAATTTCATACAAATTTACGTCAAATTCAGGTAAAAGAGATTTCTGTAGCACACCCGATAATTTTTAGATACAAATTGGAAATAAAAGTTTATCCAGTTTCTCATAACTCTTATTCTGTCATAAACAAAGTTTTATTGACATATGTTAAGCTAACTGGGCACATTATTTGGTGGTCTTTGAGGCTGCTCCTTCTCCTGGTGGTGCTCCTTCTTTTCCCGCTCTATGTACGCGGGCAGATCGTCGAGGGGCTTGAAGTACAGATGCACGGCCTGGGAGCCGGCCATCATGGCCAGCATGGCGCTGCCCAGGAACTTCATGTATTGACCCCACGAAACGCCAGCGGGCATTTTTAAGCTGCTTCTGTTGTGGTTGTTGCAGTTGTTCCTGCTGCCTTTGCCTGCTCCTGCAGCTGCTGATAGTGCTCCTGATCCTCCAGATAGTTCTTGGCCTGACGACGTTTAAATGTGCGATCTGCAAGAGAAAGATTTGCCAACTGTAAATAGATTCACATGCCCACAATGATTTGTACAGCAGAATATTCGAGAAATGATACTAAGAATACTAAAATTTTAAAATATAAAAAATTAGGAAAACAAAATTAGGATGCATTTTAAATGGAATCCACAATTAGAAATATTGTTGTTAGGCAATAAAAATTTAGAAATATAATATTTTGTAGAACAAAAATTAGAAAAAGCCCAAATCAGAAATATTTTCGAAAAATAATATTTAAAATACTAAAAGTTAGAAATATAGAAAATTAGGAAGCATTTAATATGGAAATAAAAATAAGGCATACAATATTAGAAATATTGTTAATGGGAAATAAAAATAAAGAAAAAAAAATTTGAAGAACAAAACTTAGAAAAATTTAAAAATATTTAAAAAAAAAAATATGAATACTAAAACTTGAAAATAAGAGTAGGGAGACAAAATGGGAAGTATTTCATTTTTAAATGGAAAAATTAGGAATATCCAGAATTAGGAATATAGTTCTTAGGACATAAAACTTAGGAGACAAATTTGAAAGACAAAAATTTGAAAAAACCAAAATCAAAAATAATATTCTTAAGATATTACTTAGAATACCATAATTTTTGAAATAAAATATGGAAATAAAGATTTGAAAAAAAATTATTTTTGAGCGCAATAATAATAAGAATACTAAAACTTTAAAATATGTATAAAAATTAGGACATTAAAATTGAGAAGAATTTAAAATTAAAATAGCAAAATTAGAAATCCAATTTAGGAATAATGTTAATGGGAAATAAAAAGTTTGAAAAAAATTTGGAAGACAAAAATTTAAGATTAGCCAAAATCAAAAATATTTTAAGAATCTCGCGATTTTTAATCAAATATTTTTGAGTTTGGCTTAGGAACTTTTTTCCACAATTGTTTAATATTTATGTTATGTTTCAGAGCAAGTTTAAAAAAAACTAACCATTTATTTAAAAACAGCTAGTTATCTTTTTATTTGTCGTACAATTTGAGTAGCTATCGTTGTCATCCTTTCTCATTTGGATTATTTCTTTCCTAATTTTTCTAAATATCTAAATTTTAATATTCTATTAATTTTAAATACTACCGCATGATGGCAATTTTTAACAAAATATTTTTGTCGCCCAAATTCTTTTGTTTTTCCAATTTTTGTACTCTGCACAGATTTCTTAGTTGAATTTCCTAATTTATAATTCCTTTTTTCATCCTAATTTTGGGTTCTTAAAATTGTATTCCATTTTTAGACCCCGTACTTTAAAAAAGTAAAGGGGTCTATTAACTTTGTCACAAAAAAAAAATGTGCGTAACAGGCAGAAGGAGGCGTGGCAGACCCCATAAAGTATATATTCTTAATCAGCATCAACAGCCGAGTTGATATAGCCATGTCCGTCTGTCCGTCTGTCCGTCCGTCCGTCTGTCCGTCTGTAAGAGCGCCTAGATCTCAGAGACTATAAGAACTAGAGACTCCAAACTTGGTATGTAGGTTCGTCTATATTGGGAGCAGATCGAGTTTGTTTTAGATTTTGGATCGGACCACTATATCATATAGCTGCCATAGGAACAATCAGTTGAAAATCAAGTCTTAGTATGGAAAACTTTTTTGCTGTTTGAGATATTTCAACCAAACTGACAGAATATGCATAAAAGATGGTCCCATACATACTGACCAAATTTGATTGAAATCGGATTACTATATCATATAGCTGCCATAGGAACAATCAGTCGAAAATCAAGTCTTAGTATGAAAATCTTTTTGTTGTTTGAGATATCTTTATAATAAGTACGGGGTCTCCGACAGTCGAGTACCGCTCGACTGTAGCACCGCCGACTAGTTGTTTTTGTTATTCCTGCAAGAGAACATTCGGAAATCGCATGAATAACTGTTCCCAGTTCTTCTAAGACTCACAGAAATTCGTCTCGCCCACGGTCCAGTTGATCATGGAGAACTCCAAGGCGGCGCCGAGCACGAAGAAGATGGGGAGGAAGCGGTAGACGCCGAAACGTCGCTTGCCGGGCCAATTGTCGAGGACGCGTCGCACGAAGCTGCTGTGCAGCGTCATTTGTTGTTGTTGTCGATTATTATGTAAGCAGCAGGCGGCCAGTGGCTGCCTAGGCGCGTGCCCTCACTAAGTACTTCAGCAGTTTTGATTAAAGCAATTAATATGGTTCTTTTTGGCGTGCTTAGTTTAGCTATTTTACTAAAATTTAATACAGAAATTTAAGTTTAATTGTGCTTATTTGAAAAGGCAACCATTCGGTATGTTTTCACTTGTCAAAACAAACAGCTGTTGCTCGCAGTGGCAGCGCTGCCAACAGCTGACAGCTGTTATTAGCATACTCCTTTTTGCGTGCATTGCGCGAAACTCAAATTGCTCCTCTCTGTTAATACTTTGCGCAGTGCTGAGCACGGTTGCCGCAATTGGCGTTTTTGCGCCAAATCTGGCTCTTTTTTTTTTCCTGTTGGCGCAATGAAACTTTGTTTTTCGATTTGGCTCGTTTTTTCATCAGTTCAGAATCAGTTTTGTATAGTTTTAGGTTGAAGTGCTTATTTATTTTTATTTAATAGCATAATCACTAAATTAAGATGAAAATGTGAATATGTGTTACGGCTTAAATATTTTTTATTTAATTAAATGTAAAATAAAATGAGCTGCAAAAAAAGTTTTAGTTCTTTTTTAGTCAATTTGGCTCATTTTTTGTCTGTTTTTGGCTCAATCAGATATTTTTAAGTGGCAACCGTGGTGCTGAGCAGCGCTGTTCTCTGCTACTTTAACAGCTGTAATTTAAAGGTTTGCAAGCAAATGATATTTTTGTAATTAGTTTTCAAGATCTGTAAAATTTAAATCATGTTTGAGCAATTTTGCTCTTCTCTGTTATGGCTACTTTACTTCCTCTCGCTGTTATTACTCTGACGCAGTGCTGAACAGCGACGTATTGTCTGTTAAGCTGCGCTGTTAACTTAACGTTGCGCTTACGTTTGTTTAGTATTTCAATTTATCAAAAATACGTAAACATTTTATTTATTGCCAAAGCAATTGTTTTAAAATAACTTTTTCTGCATGTTTTAGCCGTTGAAAGGCAGCAAGATGATACACAGTCTGTTCATAGTTAACAGCAGCGGGTAAGCAGACAACAAACAAAGTCAAAAAAAGTGAAAGGAAAAAATAAAAATTAAATTGCACAAATTTCTCCTATTTGTTTTTGTTTTTGCATTTGCAGTGAAGTGTTTCTGGAGAAGCACTGGCGTTCCGTTGTCTCGCGCTCCGTGTGCGAATACTTTCTGGACGCACAGCGTGCGGCGCCATATGTGAGTTGACTTTTGGCAGCCACGTTTGCAACTTTTAACATTGTTGTTGTTGTTGTTGTTCCTCTTCTAGGATGTGCCGCCCGTGATTGCCACGCCCCATTACTACCTGATCACGGTGCAGCGGGACAGTGTCAGCCTGGTGGCCGCCTGCAAGCAGGAGGTGCCGCCATTGTTCGTCATCGAGTTCCTGCATCGCGTCGTCGATACGTTCCAGGATTACTTCGGCGACTGCTCCGAGTCGGTGGTCAAGGACAACTACGTCGTCGTCTACGAGCTGCTCGACGAGATGCTCGACAACGGCTTCCCCCTCTCCACCGAGAGCAACATCCTGAAGGAGCTGATCAAGCCGCCGAATATATTGCGCACGATTGCCAACACTGTCACCGGCAAGAGCAAGTGCGTCCCCTTAATTGTTATTTGTAATTTGTATCTGTAATCTGTATCTGTAATCTGTATCTGTAATCTATATCTGTAATCTGTATCTGTAATCTGTATCTGTAATCTGTTTCTGGCAGTGTCAGCACCATTCTGCCCTCGGGTCAGCTGTCGGCCATTCCCTGGCGTCGCAGCGGCGTCCGTTACACCAACAACGAGGCCTACTTCGACGTCATCGAGGAGGTGGACGCCATCATCGACAAGTCCGGCTCCACGGTCTTTGCCGAGATTCAGGGTCATGTGAGTATCAGGGGATGACAGCTTATAGAAGGCGTGGCAGTTGCCTTATGGCAGATCCTGTCTATCGCTGGTCTTCTCCAGCTCTTTAGTTACTTGGTCTTGCCAACGTATCTGGGCTACTCCGCTCCTTCGCTCTGTCCGCCTACAACCGCAGCAAACAGCACACGAGCTAAAGCTTACAACAGTGATGCCAATTTGGCCTTTTTTCGGATAGATTTGAAAAATAGATAGGAAAAATCTCAAACATCTTCTTTGAAACTTTTTGAAAACGGAAACGCCAAAAAAAACATCTAAAAATGGGAGAATGTTGAAAATAACTCAAAGTTTTGGTCCGAAGTAGAAATGGCACGAATAATCATATGATACACAATAATCGATTATTTTGCTTCCATTGGCGATTTAATTGTATCGTCAAATGTGTTGCGATTAATTGAAACACTAATCGATTATTCGATCAAATAATCACGTCGTTGCCAAAATTTTTTTAGTTAAACACACATGGAGATTTTATTCCAAAAAAATACTAGCAAAAATATATTTGACATTTTTTTTTTGCAGTCACTCTTAGAATTGTTTAACAAAATGTTCTGCATCAAAATTTTTTTGTGAAAAATCGAGGAAATGAGTTGAAAAAGTAGACTTTTACATAAATTGGAAATTTTCGAAGGGTACTTAATGGGTTAAAGAAAGTTTTGTGTCATTCAAACGGAATTTAAATGACCTTTCCATTGATGAAAATATGTTAACGATAACGGCTCAAATAAGCCTTAAATGTCCAAATTTGACCTGCACACTTTAAGCTGTGAGCCACTGTATTTATATTTTTTGGGCATTTTATAATTGTTCTTGTTTTTTTTGCTATACAATGGCATTGCATTACACAATATTTTAAAAAACTATAACAATTAATAATTTGATTAATCAATTATTTTTATTTTTCGTCGATTAATTGCAATTAATAATCGCGTAGCTTAAATTAATCATATGATTCAATAATCGATTAATACATTTTTTTTTTGCCATCCCTAATCATAGATGGAATTTTTTGTATTTTGTATTTCCTTTAATAAGTCAAATAATATTATTTTAAACTATTTTTTAAATCCAGAAAGATTATCAAGTCTTCTGCTTGTCCTAAATAACTTTTCCTACTTATTAAATGGTTCTTTAACTCCTACTCCAGATCGACTGCTGCATCAAGTTGTCGGGCATGCCGGACTTGACGCTGTCCTTTATGAATCCGCGTCTCTTCGACGACGTCTCGTTCCATCCGTGTGTGCGCTTCAAGCGCTGGGAGGCGGAACGTCTGCTATCCTTTATACCGCCCGATGGCAACTTCCGACTGATGTCCTATCACATTAGCTCCCAATCTGTGGTGGCCATTCCGATCTACATACGCCACAACTTTTCGATTAAAACGGGGGAACAGGGACGCCTCGATCTGACAATTGGGCCGAGGAATACGCTGGGACGCACTGTGGACAAGGTCAAGCTGGAGCTGACGATGCCCAGGTGTGTGCTCAACTGTCTGCTGACGCCCAATCAGGGCAAATATACGTTTGACTCGGTGACCAAGACACTTGCCTGGGATGTCGGACGCATCGATGTCTCCAAGTTGCCCAACATACGCGGCACAGTGAGTTCTAAAATTCTATCTACACTCACTATCTTAATTAATTAATTTCCCATTTATTAGGTCTCGATTACGCCCGGCAGCACCAACATCGATGCCAATCCGTCGATCAATGTGCAATTCCAAATCTCACAGCTTGCCGTCTCCGGGCTAAAGGTCAATCGCCTGGACATGTACGGCGAGAAATATAAACCCTTCAAGGGCGTCAAATATCTAACCAAAGCTGGCAAATTCCAGGTGCGCATGTAGCCACGCCCACAACGCCTGCAATCGCCCACACGCCACTAAACTAAGCTTTAATTAAGTTTAACAAAAGAAAAGGAAACTCTTTAATTTTATTGTTCAACATACGTATGATTCTTAACTGTATCGCTATATCTACTATTATATATACTATTATATTTTAATCTTTTTTTTTCAAACTTATTCTAAATTATGTGTTTTACTTTGATTTGATTGAATGACACTTAGATTGATTGATCAATTTAATTATTTATTTAGAATCTATCCTCAAAAGGCAGCGAAAACTAAATAATAATTGCACCAACTGAAATATCAGAGCTCGCAAAGAAAATAGGGGAAAATGCTGAAAAACAGACACAGAAAAACAGGCCGAACTATTTTTTCCTATTTTTTGTTTTTCGGAATTTTCTTTATCATTGAACATCGCCCATGGTGCCTATCATCTTTGGGTATTTGCCAGGCAATTTATTCGTACCGCAACAAGTTTTGGGTCGACGCAAACCGTATCTGCAGAAGACAAAATAAACATACACTCACTCACATATCTCTGCGTACACCCTTATTTTTACTTTAACTGCTATGTAAGTCAAGTTATCACAGTAAAAAAAAATATTTGGAAAG
Source organism: Drosophila recens (assembly GCA_037043495.1). Lineage (NCBI taxonomy): Eukaryota > Metazoa > Arthropoda > Insecta > Diptera > Drosophilidae > Drosophila > Drosophila recens. The sequence goes on along the minus strand of JBAMBJ010003122.1, from coordinate 8,275 downwards.
ATCGTTTAAATTCCGATTGAATGATGCAAAAATTTCCTTAACCCATAAAGAACCCTTCGAAAATTTTGAATTTATGTAAAAGTCACTTTTCAAAACTTTTTTCCTCGATTTTTTACAAAAAATATTTTGATGCAAAAAAATTCTTGGAACAATTCTAAGAGTAACTGCAAAAAAAAAATTTTCAAAAATATTTTTGCTAGTATTTTTTTAAAATGTTTTGATAATCCTAAAAATGACAATTTTAACCCATTTTTCCTCAATTTCATGCAAAAAGTGTTTTTTTTTTTGCAGTTTTCAAAAAATTATTGTTCGTTCGTATTTCAGTTTATAAATAATAACAGTCTACAAAGTGAACGACGTAGTCTAAATCGAGTTTTCTGTTAATGTAGATCCGAAGCATACAGACACTCAATAAAGTTTGTATGCACCCTAAATTTGTCAAATTGTTATATGTTAAGCACAAAAGATTTGATGCAGATTTCTTAAAATAATCTTATCATTTATTTACCGTTTGAATGACACAAAAATTTCTTTAACCCATTAAGTATTCATTGAAAATTTAGAATCTTTGTAAAAGTCTACTTTTTCAACTTATATCCTCGATTTGGATGTCAAAAGAATTCTTCAAACAATTCTAAGAGCGACTGCTTAAAAAAATTTTCAAAAATCTCTGCGCTAGTATTTTTGATAATTTATTGAAAATTAAATAGCAGATAAATTTAAGCAATCTGCATCAAAACTATTTTGTTCTATACAAATTTGACAAATTTAGCGTGCATGCAAACTTTATTGAGTGACTGTATATACCTTATAGTACAATACATTAACACAGCCGTAACATATATTTGCACATAGTTAAAATACCCCTCTTTTGTAGGGTATTTGACGCTGCCCTTTTAGAGACTCAGAACTGGAAGTGAGACACGACACACAATGTGTGTGAATGTGTGTATGTGTGTGTGTGTGTCTTGGGTCGCCATATTTAAAACTGGCTGCAGAATCTTGTTGGCCACTTGACTGTGACTGGAAATCAAGTTGCAAGTCCAACGTCCAACGCTTCTTGGCAACAAACTTCACTTCAACCACAACGCGCCAAAACACTATGGGAAAAACTCCGATATTTTAGCATAAATTCAAATTTGTATTGCTCATAATCTTAAGTTTTTTTTGATTTTCGAAATTTTAACACTCCGAAAAGTAAACAAATAATTTTTTTTAGATTTTTTGAGACCGCAAATAATCAGGGATGCCACAGAAATCGCTTTCGCTTGAATTTCACCTGAATTTCATTTCGATTTCTTTAAATTAAGCATTCAAGAAATAGCTCTTTTGAGGTAAATCAAGTTTTAAGCATAGTACGCTCTAGCCGAAAATATGTTTGCAAGGTCAAAACTCCATATAAAAAAAAGGGTTGCAAACATGCTCGAAATGTTTTTGTAAGGCCATTTCTAAACCTATGTACGCTGTACCTAAATATGGGCAGCTCAGAATATTTTCTGGCGTTTTACAGCACTGTTTGGTTAACAGATGGCAGCTTTATTTTGACCTTTCAAAACATCGATTGAATCGTTGTTTTGACTAGTCGAAATCTTTTTGAACAGAAATGGCGACCAACAAGCAGCAAAATAAAAGCCGAATTGAGATTTTTGAACACAAAGAGCGAATTGGACTGATTGAAGAGGTGCAACAGAGGCCAATATTGTGAGATTTGACCGACAAAAACCATATTGATACTATTTTTATAATTAATAATTTTTAAATTAATAATTAGGGTATTAGTCGCTGCCACTTCTCTCATCATGTCTATTTGGTCAATTTTCTTTTTTTTTGTTGTGCTCAATGTTATTTATTTATTTGATGTGCACAGCTGACGCAACAGTGTGACCACAGCAGCATAAGACCAACAATCTCTCAACTTTTTTGTGATTTTTGGTATTATGCTGTAACACTGAAGTTTGTAAGGCCGGACTTCAAAACATCGAACATTTCGAGCGTCCAAAATGTTTTCAGCTAGAGCGTACTACGCTTTACCGAAAAAAACCTTTAACTTATTGTGCAATTTGTGAAAACATTTGTCACGAAGGGTTGCCAGACTAATGGCAGACAGTCGCTAGAGTTGTCGAGTAACTTTTATTTTGTCGCGAAAAATTGTTTTAAAATTTTTTGTAGCTCAAAGTAAATTATTATACAAATGAATTAAATTATATAAATTAAATAAGAAAAAAATTAAAAACTTTTTGTTCTGCAATGAAAAACCTAAAAAAGTTGCTAAACAAACTCTTGGGTAATTTAATCTGAGAAGGTGTCAACCCTTAGCAGCATAAAACACAAATTAAATCTCTCGAGGTTCTGCGGAATTCTAATTCGCTTGCGATTTCAGTGGCACGCCTGAATATTTGACACTAGTTCAAAGTCAGTTAATTGAGAGTTGTCATATGAACTGAAAAAGAGCGGTAACATTAATTGCAACTTTCAGGGCGAATTGTGTTTGCTTTGTAAACATTTCAGAAAAGTGTAAATATGGATAAAGTTGACAAATGTTTTTTAAAATACGCCATTAGTAGAGAGCTTTAGTTTTTGTGTTTAATTGAGCAGTTGCCCAAAAAAATCAGATTTTTCCCGGAGTCAGATGGAAAGAGGGTTGAATACATGATCAGATTAAAAAAAAAGCAATTGTAAATTCAAATTTAGTTTATAGATTTTAAATTAAAAAATTGAAAAAAATATATATTTAAGTTAAGCCTAACTAAGATTCATGCCAATTTTCAAGTCTTTTATTTCGATTTTATATAAATACATACATATATTACTCTTTTCTCATAGTCTGATAGGGAGGGGAAGGTAAAGGCGTGGTCCAAATCCAAAAGAAAAAAATGCAAAATTCTGTCTAAGTCTAAATACTTTTTATATATAGACGCTATCTTTTTATTCAGAGTTTATGCCAAAATTTCGGGTTTTTTCCCACAGTGCAAAGGCGAACAAAAAATACCAATAAATTTAAATGAAAATGCAAAACTTGATTTGTATTTTTTTTTATTTTTTTTATTTGTATGTATTTTTCTCTCTGTTTGCCGTTGTATATATGTATACATAAGTAGTATATATTTATTGGGTGTATTACATATATATAGCTTGCAGTTTTCTGTGTCTGTGGCAACCGGTTTTTGGGCCCGCAACTTGAGCAGGCTTTTTCTTTTTTGGGTTTCTTTTGGCTTTTTGGTTTTCAGTTTTCAGCGCTGCGTGCAACGGTAGCCAACAAGCGCCACCAAGGCGAGAGGATACGCCTTCCACTCACCACAGCCTAGACTTGCAACACACACCCAGACACACACCCAGACATACACACACACACACACACACTCAGCTTAGCTGCCCATTTAGCTTGGCCATAATCGCGAGCGTGGGAACAAGAAACGAAATGAAATGAAATGAAAAATGGCATTTTGAACTATAAGCAGCATGTGGCGTGCCACAATGCCACAATGCCACAATGCCACATGCTGTGCCACGTTCATACAGTGCCTACTATGCCTATAAATGAACTGCAAAATGCTCATTAGACCGCCCAAGTTCGTTGCTTAAGTCTTTCGTTTGTTACTGGAAAAAATAAATAGAAACTTGTTGAGATTTTCTTCGGGGATCGCAAATAAGAGTTATGAGTCGGACACTAAATAAATGACAGGGACATTGAGTAAACTACACTTACGTTATTTTCGAAAGGACTATGCCAGGAACAGGATCAATTTGCACTTTCAATTTTTATATTTAAAATTATTTTCAGCTTTTATTTCTTATTTTTATGGTAAAAATTTAAAAGTAAAAGTTATTTTTCAATTTTTATTTAAAAGATATACCATAACTCTTTATGCATTATATATGTATATGCAAAAACAAAACAGCTTTAGGAAAAGAAACATATTTCAATTCAATTTTTATTTGTAATTTTAATAAAAAAATTTAAAAATTATTTTAAAAATTGCAAATTAGAGTTAAGGTATAATTTTGAAATAAAAATTAAAAATATGTATTTTTCAAAAAGAAAATTCAACAACTTTATATTTATATTGTTTAGGGATCGCAGCGATTATTTTAGAAAAATAAATGTTTTGAAATAATCGTTTTTTTCTGATTTTTATAAAAATCAAATAAATAAATAGCTTATATACAATTTTGATCATAAAAATTCAACTAAATGTTACTTTTAAATTTGTTTTTATGAAAATCGGGAAATACTTCTTATTTCATAATTTTTTTCTAAAACTTATAAAATAATAATTATAATATAATTTGTTCCTTTGAATTTTCTATATATTTTGCAGTAACGCTAACAGTTTTGCTTTGTTAATTGCTTAATAAATTGCTAAATATTTATAACAATTGTGCCATAAGCGTTTTATAATTTGTTCTTCCATTTATTGTTGTTGCTTTAATTAATGCTGGTGCAAGTGTTGAAATAATTGTGTGTGAAAAAGCAACGAAAACAACAACAAATGCTAGTCATTATTGAAATCGTTAACATTTAGCAGACACACACACACACACATTTACACCCATGCACTTGCACACACACACACATATATACATACATATATAAACACATATATATAGAGTGTGAACAGAATTCAACTTATTTGCATATGACAATCGCAGTTCTTAATGGGAATTTAACTTTAAGTTGAAACTGGTTTAAGCATATGTATCTTCCCCTCCCCCCCCCTCTCCTATGCCTCACCCCTCTTCCGCGCTCCCTTAATGTCCATGTCTTACTTTAGAACACCTCAAGCATCTCACATTGAGTACAGTCAAAGAATTGTTCTTCTGGCTAACTAAAGATAAACACATCTCCCTTTCTCTTTCCCTCTCTATGCGTCTCTCTCAGTTCGGCACTCGTCTTTGCTATTTTTTGCTATTTTTGAGTAAACCTAACCCAATTTTGAACCGGTTCAACGTCGTCTCTGGCATCATATTCCACTTATTTCGTCACTTTTTTATACCAACAGCTTAGCCATAAGAGAATAATAATATTAACTGAAAGATCGCTTTGAACCATTCTTAAATCATTTTTGTACCAATTGTGAACCATTTTTAAAGCCGATTTTAACTACAGTGAACCACTAATGTCTTCATACAGCATTAATTTGAAAAATTTGCGTATAATAAAGATGTTTTGATGCGGGTTTCTTATATTCATCTTTTATTCAATTAAATCCAGTTCTAATTATGCAAAAATTTCTTTAACCCATTAAGTACCCATCGAAAATTTTGAATTTTAAAAAAAGTAAATTTTTCAACTTTGTTCATCGATTTTTCCCAAAAAATATTTTGATGCACATACATTTTTCAAACAATTCTAAGAGTGACTGCAAACAAAATTTTTCAAAAATATTTTTGCAAGTATTTTTTATAATTTTTTTAAAACTGCAAAAAAGCCACTCTTTGTGTAAAAAGTAGGAAAAGGGAGTTAAAATCGTCAATTTTAGGATTTTCAAATAATTATAAAAAATATAAGCGAAAAGATTTTTGAAAATTTTTTTTTGCAGTCACTCCTAAAATTGTTTGTAGAATGTTTTTGCATCCCAACATTTTGTAGAAAAAATCGAAGAAAAAAGTTTTAAAAGTTGACTTTTTCTAAAATTCTAATATTTCAATGGGTACTTAATGGGTTAAGGAAAGTTATGCATCATTCAAACGGAATTTAGATGACCTTTCCAAATATATTTTTAAAATTTGAAGAGTTGACTTGACAATACTGTTATGGTAAAAGAAAGAAAGAGCGCACCTATTATTTTGTCCATGAGTGTAAATGTATTTGCAACTATTTTTTTTAAATAATTTTTTTTTGTTCATTTTAAAGTCTTGAAAAGAAATGGAAAACTTATCAAGTAAATATCACTTGAATACAATATTTATGTAAATCAACAAAAGAATCGTGATCGTTCAAAATTTAAGCAAATAAAACTTGTGAAAGTCTTTAAGACTGTGACAAAGCGCATGTACATAAACTATTTGCAGGCAGTGTTTACTGAATATGTTTAAGAGCTGCTTGCAACAGTGCAACAGGTGCAATTTGATTAGTTGGCCAATTAGCGTGCAGTTCAAGCCAAGTTAAGAGTCAAAAGTCCAACTGCAACTGCAACTGCAACTGAAGCAAACCCCATTGAATAATGAATCCCATCGCATGGTTACGCTCCAATTTTACATTTCATCATAATATGCTGAACAAACCCAACTCTTTGTCACTGTGTATGTCTGTGTGCTGGTGTGTGTTGGTGTGTGTGTGTGTGCTAAGTGATTTCAACTAAATACAAGTGCTTGCACCAGACATGCCACGCCCTAAGTAGAGAAACGTGCAACTTGCACATTTGTTTGAACTCAACTCAAATAGTTGTCATTTTTCAAGGCAAGCATTTGATATACTTTGAATGCTCTACAACAACAGCAACAACCCTATTAGAGTCTACCTAAGCTGGGAGCAGCCGCTGCTCCGGAGCCACTGCGTGCCCACCGCTGCTTTAGTTTATAGAAAAATACCAACAAATTAATGAACTTAACTTGACTACAAATCGATTTTCTCGTGAATTGGTAAGAATTGCAATTTGCATGCAATTTTCTTACGAAAACTACAAAAGTTTTCTAAACGACCATTTAATAATCTTGAAGTATGTACATATAATACATTGAAAATCTATCATTCGTTTTATTTTAATAATAAAGTTACAAAATGGCCGACAAAATTGTGGAGAACAGGATCAACCGAAATATTAAATGTCTATGGATTCAGTTAAAAAACAGTATAGACTAGTATTTGATTGAAGGATTTTAAAAAATACAGTCGAACTTCCCTAACTCGAATCACCATTATCCACAAAAAAGTGTTCGAGTTAGGGAGACTTCGAGTTAGGGAAGTAGAATTGTATGAAATTTGCCTAGTATTGCCACTCGACTTTGTTCGAGTTAGAGAGACTTCGAGTTAGGGAAGTTCGAGTTAGGGAAGTTCGACTGTATTCCTTTTTTAATAAAGTGGCAGACAGTCAAAGTAAAAATTTAGGTTTTTAAAAAAAAAAAAAATGTATTTTTTTGGCTATAAAACGGGCAACATGTATTGAAAAAAAAACAGGCTGCAATAAAGTACTAAAATTATATGTATTGAATAACCCTGCCAAGTTTCAAAAACATCGGCTGCGCAGTTTTCGAGTTATTTTTGTCACCGATTTCAAAAATTTTACTTCGAGACAAAGCGCGTTGAAAGTTTAAATATTTATCAGTCGATTTTGTGCAGCTTGACTTGAAATGTTTAGGACTTATACTCAAATAGTTGTACCTTAAAAAAAACCCCCCCAAAAAAAAGCCCTTGAACCATTTATTCCAATATTTTCAGAGATTTAATTTTGTTAGACAATCTTAATGTACAATATATTTTTAAGCTTTTTCTATAACCTGATTTTATTTTGCTTTAGAATTGTAACTCTTTTTACTTGTTTCATCTCTGTTCAATTTTTTGTTAATAAAATTCTCAACTAGTTCACAAAGTTGATGAGTTTGTTGAAAGTCTCTGCTTGTGAGAGTATTAAAAATCAAACAACCAAATCAGCGACATGCATTTGTCATTAGCAACCAAGTTTTGTCTCGCATTTCTTCATATTTGTTTTTCCCTCCCCTCCCCTCCCCTCTCTCTTTAGCGCCCTTTTACAACATTTGCCCCCTTTCTTCGCTCTTCTGATTTGTTTGTGCAATTGCAATTGCATTTTGTGTTCAATATTAATAATAATTTATGCGACTTGTTCGTTGTGCACTGTGCAAATGTTTGAACTGAATGTTGTTGTTAGTTCAACGTTGTTGTTTGTGTTTGTGTTGCTGTTGTTGTTGTTAACTTGGCTTAAAGGCAAAGCTGGCAAGTCATGAAAACTGAGGCCAAAATTGCAAATTGCAACTGAAACTTGAAGCCGCTTGAAGCCCCAAAATCCAAAGTCTAATAAGCGTCTGGCCGGCTAATTAGAAACGCTGATTGTGCCTCAAACACACACACACACATATACACACACACACACACACAAATGGAGACACACACACACAGCTCATTTGAGATCCACACGCTAAACTGCAACGGCAGACGTTGACTCTGCTGACGCCTCTATTGCTGACTGTCCACATATACCATATACCCTGTAATCTAGCAGGTCGGGTATGACCAACTATAGCTAGTACACAAATAAAAATTCAGGATTTTGGGATAAAAACAATCTTAAACGGTGTCAAAAGTTCGGTTAGCCCGGAA
>JBAMBJ010003121.1:0-20228 GCA_037043495.1 Drosophila recens | reverse complement strand
AAAATAAGCAGGCATACTTTTAATTAAATTGTTGTACGTAGTCTATACATCTATACATGTTTCTATGTATTTAATTTATTAATTCACGTTTCACTACCAGATGCGGCATTTGGTCGAATCTGGATTCATTGGACTGCCGGATGGACAGTTAAAGGACTTGGCGAAGTCCTCGTCGTTGGTGACTGTACCAAGCACTCGGTATTTGTCCATCGTGTGCCTCTCAGTCAACTCCTTCAAATAGTCCTTTTCCTCGTAGTCGGCACAGAAGAGCTGGGCGAAGCCCACGTAGAACAACTGCTCCGGGGATAAATCCAACCCGGGCATCTGTTCGCTTTTCAGCACTGACTCGAACGAGGAGTCGTTGTTGTGAATCAGCTGGAGCTGCTTCATGTGGCTGCGATATGCACCGATTGCCTCGCGTAATCCGCCACTGTCCGCAATATTCTCATCTTTGGTCCGATCCCCGTCGATCTTGCGATTGATCTCTGGTATTAGATAGTTATTGAAGTGCCTAACGTAGCATTGGGAGCGATCGGTGAATTCCTGGCTGGATTGCATCGATAACCATGGGTTAAAATGACCATTGCCGTCGTACATGGTACCGAAGTTATCAAATGCGTGAGTCAACTCATGACCCACCAAGTAGCCGATGGTGCCGAACTTGAGTGAGTTGGGCCAGGCCTGATGGTAGACCGGAGGATGCAGTATTCCAGCCATGACATTAATCGAGTTCTCCAGAACATAATAAAACGCTTGCATCGAAAGTCCCATCAGAAGCCGAAGCGGTTTCGTTTCTTTGGACAGCTCTTTGTGATGGAATCCGTTGTAGCGCCTTTGGGATACACGAAATTTCCTCAAGTTGATTTGGTTCGTGGCGTAACTGTCAGGGTCGAAGTTTAGATTGTTCATCTGGCGTATCAGGATATCGGTGAGGTTGTCATCTTTTAATGCACCTATCCGCGTCTCGATTGTAGATTCCTTGAGTAACGCATGGTCACGAGAGTAATCCAACCAACTGGAATTCTCCAAAAGCAGCACAAAACTCTTTCGCAACTCGACGATTATATTTGCGATCTCCGTATGAGTTTCATTCGTAAAGTGTATCTAAACTCAAAATTGTTTTAATTAAGTATTGATTATAAATAAAAGTATATCAATACCCACCATTAAGTAAAGCTTGGTAAAGATATGGGGCAACGAGTTTTGTAGATTGATCATGCAAAGATCGCGCTGGAACTTGGGGGACTTCAGTTTAAGATCCATGCTGTAAATGAGTTTCATGGCCAGGTAATTGGCAACCGCCACCATGTGCTTGGCACACACCTTGTCCAGCTCATGGAAGTAGAAATCGCAGAAGCGATCTGATGCACTTCCAAAGTCGAGACCACCCCACGCAATATCGTAGTAGTTCTTCCACAAGGGGAAAGGCTCCAGCCTCTTAATCATTGACAACCAATTGCACTGATCCCGGTCCTCCTTAAAGCGATCGCCGATCTGCAGCACCTCTCGCCAGAAGGCAAACACTCCGGCGATCACATCGGCCACCTGGTCATCGGAGAGTCCATATGTCTTGAGATAATCCCGCATTCGCTTTTCGTTCAGTTTGTATCCCTGGGTGTCTCTGGTGGCAATGTCGTCGCTGTGCACGATGTAATCAAAGCCGATCTCTGGCAACTTAAAGTAAGGCTTAAAAGGATATTGTGGAAAGAGATACTCATTGATTAGTCCTTCTGCCCCATAGTTAGTCAGGTGTGAGGACATGTTGAACCAACTAAAATCCGGAGGCTGCCACGCATTGCCGTCCACTGCGGGGAATCCCCCAATCGACCTGATGAGCTCCAGATAAGCGGGATCAGCTGCTGGCATCGGATAGAGATCAGCACTGAGGCAAGAGTTGTAGAACTTTCGGGCAATTCTCAGCTCATTAGCGTAGCCCAGATCCCTTGCAAGCGTGGAGTTCGACAACAGCAGCTCCTCTGTCTTATCGATCAGCGCATATATAATGTCCAGGATATTACTACGTTTGGCTTGTGTTTGCCTTTCTGGTTTTACCAGCTTCCAGTTGCCACACGCGTATTCATAGAAATCGTCGCAGGGCGCCACAGTCAGGTTCATATAGCTCAACATCTTTGAGGCATAGGATTTGAGGTATTCGGAATTATCATTCGTTACAAGGTTCTCATTGCTATCAGTATTTTCTTTTGGCTCTATCGATGGCTTGGCCTCACATGTTGCCAATAAAGCACTCAGCATTAGAGCACCACACATTACATACATGCATATTCTTATCTTACACATCTTTACTGTAGATTTACATTTATTGGTATATTTGATTGGCAGTATTCAAATTTGAGATACTAGTTATTGATAGTTTTAAGCTAATAAAATATGTTTTGGTCCCTTCGAACGACTGATTTAATCAGAACCTAAATTGAAACTGTCTGGCATGGCACAGAACACAGAATTTTTAGCATTTAAAAAATATCTATGCTCTCACTGGGAAGCTCGAAATATTTGAGTTTGCTGATAACGATTTAGTTTGTTACATTTTAAACATGACCTATTCCAAGTACCACAGATAAAGCTTTTTCGTTATTCACTCTTTTATAAGTTCGGCTTCTTACAACAAAAATGTATTGAATTTTTGTTGTTTATGGTTTGATAGAAATTGAAAGTAATTTACTACTTTACTACCATGCTGCCAGACACAACCTAAAACCAATCTAATGGCTTTTCAATTATTTAACTCTGTCACAGGCTTAGCCTTCATCTCTTTTTTTTTTCTCAACCCCACTCTGCTAGTTTTTTCATTTTTCTTGTCATTTATTTAGACCCTTCACATGCTACGAAAGTGATTTAATTAGCATGAGTGTGCTCCAGAAATAAATAAATATTAACTTATAAAAAAAAGAAAAACAAAAAAAACTTTACTACCAAGATTTAAATTGGTACCTAATTAATTAATCAAATGTAACACCCATATTCTGTTGTTGCTTCTGAGCGATATAAATTACGTTACGCAAAATATCACTCATACGCAGTGGTTGAACTCGATTTGGGAAGAATATTCGTGGGAAATTTATTCAATAATATTTTTAATATAAATTATAATAAAGTTTAAAAAATTATATCAAAGCTGATAGGAAATTGAATTCACTCGCTCTTTCTGAAAATTTGATAATTATAAAAATGTTCACACATTGAGTTTGAATTAATATTATTTGATACTATAATTAACTTATAGCAAATAAGCCTGCAGAGAAAAAAATGTACGCATCTTCGGGATATAAGTCATTTCTATGCGGTGTCAGAGATTCGGTAATTTCGGAATTTCCTTAACCAAGTACGAAATACTTGATTCAAGTACGATTTTTCCATATCTCATTTATTTCAGTCCAATCAATTGATTAAGCTGCTTTTGACTCTTTTAATGCCGAATGGTTGCCAATTTATGAGCATATTATGGTAATTTAAAAATAAAACCCTTAAAAAATACATGCTAAAATCGAGAATTCTTAGCATGATTTGTAGAATGATTTTTGTTTATTTCTTTGTAAAAGTCAGATGTGAAGTGAACTTAGAGGCTTTAAAGCTGAGTTAAAATAACTATTCCTGTTAAAAGTGCGCGTCACTTGAATTGAGCTTAAAGATGTCTCTGTTTTTTTGTTGTTTTAAGCAGGGATTAAAACCGAAACGAACCGAATCTTTGAATAAAGGTTTCGTAACTGTGAACCGGTTTTCGTATGTTTCGGTTTTAAAATAACGGTATGGTTTCGGTTCACAAAAAAAAAATTTTTTGTAAAAATATAATTATATTAACAATATAATAGTTATTAAAAAGGCATAACTTTCTTAATGTTTCATTCACACATTTATTACACATTTATACAAAATATCAGAGATCGCAAACAAGACTTATGAGTCGGAATAAATAAAAACAGTTCAAATTTTTTCGTTTTAAATTATTTTTTACTTGATTTTTAAATTCTTATAACAAAAATTAATAATAAAACATGCTTTTAAAGTTGTATTTTAAAGTTATACAATAACTATTATTTGCAATTTTTAAAGTATCACTTAAAAATAAAACTTCTTTTCAATTTTTATTATACAAATTGTAAATAAAAATTCATTACGGTTTCGGTTACGGTTTCAAATTTCAATCGGATTTTACCAATTAAAGGTTACGGTTTCGGTTAGGGGTTTTAATCCCTGGTTTTAAGTAAATATTTCATGTCGCATTTGTACTGAGTAGAAGCATTTTGTAAATTCCATAGCAAGCACACAGATTCAACTTGAATATTTTGTGCTTCAGAATCTAGTTGTTGTATTTGTAGGTGGATTTAAATCAGGACAATACACAATACTAACCGGACAACGTGCTTGTGCCTCTCCACCCAATACTTGATGGCGCTGCGCACCATCATTTCCTGTTTTTTGGTGAGTCCGTTGGGATTGGAGGCGGGGCCGCCATTCGAGCCAGCGTTGAAGGACTGGAGCGTGGAGGGCGCTCGGAACTGTGCGCCCCAATCCGCTTTGGTGCTGTATATCCCTGTCATGTCCATGTCGGTGGTGGGATCCTTTTCTGCAATTAAATTTAAGCTGGACATGCAATTAGTTGACTCACAACCAAGTGCGGCGAGTACGCACCCTCATGGTGAATCAGCTCCGACTTGGAGTTGGCCGACAGAGATCGGAAAAGTGCCGCCGAGTTGGGCCTATAAGTGTCCAGCGATGCGGATAGTTCCATTAGCGGTTTCATGATACCCTTCAGATGCTGCAGCTGTTCACAGGCGAAAATCAGCCAGGAGCAGAACATGACATCGCACAAATTGGAATGCACCATCGAGAAGAGCACATAGTAGACCTGGAGGGCAAAGCTGATCATATAGAACATGCCATGGCTGGCATCCCACGGATAGAAGGCTTTGATTGGCAGCCGTGGTATCTCGACGGTGATGGTGGCATTCGTTTCCTTATCGACGGCAAATTTGACACTCTCCCCAAAGAACGTAATCGTTGTCCAGGCAGTGGCCGAGGCAAATGTCGTTAGCATGACCAGAAAGAAGAGTTTTCGCATTTTGGCCAGAGCTATCGAGTGATAACGTGCATCCGACTCGGCAAACAGGGGATGTGAATTGGCCTGATTCCAAATATTTAAGGTTCTACACAACTCAAATTAAATTGGTGACTACGTATTTTGAATCGCATCTTAATAGTCGCTCACCTGTAAAAGTTCTTCTGATTGATGGCCAGGTAAACGAACTTGACAATGCAGTGGGTAAAGAACAGCGTGGTAATTGTATTCCCCGACAGCTCATTGACCTCCTCCGCATTCAATGCCATATTGACCAAGATCAAACTCATGTGTATCACAATCACCACCATGTGCACCGACGAATAGACCCTCTTCATGAACAGACTGCCTCCAGTGAAGTTATGCATAAAGAGTCCAGAGTACCTCATCGCCCGAATATTGGGCATCAGATCGGCCACCAGGCCCGTGTACTTGCTCGGCTGCATTGACGATGTCATCTGTTCGTACAAGTAAATCCGTAACAAAATTAATTGGTTTTCTTTCCGCTTTTCTTGTTTGCAATTGTTGAAAATGGTCAAGAGGCTCGCACGAATAGCGACAGCAAATGAAACAAATATTTACAAACATCTTTTATTCATCAGATGTTCCTATTAAGGCCCTATTCTCTTTCATCAAAAAATATTTTTCGACTTTTTTTTTTTGCATTTTTTTATAGCTTGGACATTTAAGAATATAACCCTAAAAGGGTTTTTTGAAATTCGAAATACTTAAGGAGATATGGCCACTTTTATCCAGCAATTTTAATGTTAATGCAAGTGAAGTCAAAACTTTAAACGCGTTTATCTCGAAACCAAGTTTTTCGAACTGGCGGCCACGATTCCGCCAGTTCTACTGAATCGATTTGGATGAAACAAAGTTTAATCGACGTAGAATTGTCACCATTCTGGCCCGTATTAAAATAAAAATTTTGCGATTTTTTTACTATTTTTTTTTTAGACTAAGCTACAAAAAAATGGGTCCAAATTCGATTTGTCAATTTCAAGTGGCCGCCATTTTGTCAAAAAAAAATCGCAAAATTACTTACTACGGGCCAGAATGGTGACAATTCTACGTCGATTAAACTTTGTTTCATCCAAATCGGCTCAGTAGAACTGGCGGAATCGTGGCCGCCAGCACCATGCCTTTTTTTTGAGGGCCAACTTTGACGGTGCCATCATCTATGGACAGCCCCTATATCGCGGCGAAAAAAATTTTTTTATTTTCTTTTATTCATTACTAATTCAATAAAAAAAACAAAATTCAAATATCATTTTGCGTTTTCAAATGAGAATTTTTTCAAAAAAGGTCCAAAAACAGCAAGCTGAAGGAAAATAGGGCCTTAAATTAACCTAACTAAAATCTGTCCAAGCTATGTTAATGTGAAATATATGTACTTTGGCTTAATTGGCTACTTTCTCTCTCAATATCAAGCTCGAGACAAGTAAGAGACAACTCATCAATACCCATTGTTGTATTGTGTCAAAATAGTTAAATATCCAACAGCAAAAAAACTAGTGATTTTTATACATTTTTTTCACTACTATAATTTTTAGCTAATTATTCTAGGATTTACTATACGTATAATATATTATAAATTAACTTTTTGGTAATTTATAAAAAAAGGAAAGTAAAAAAATAAATATTTTTTGTAAATATATTTTTAAATTATAACTACTTAATAATTCATTATTTTAAAAATAAATTTAAAATTTATTTTCAAAAATGTTTATAAACAATTTGTAGAAAGTCTAATCTTACAATAAAAAAAATATATTTTATATTTTTGAATAAAATTTCATATTTTAACTGTTTGAAAATGTAAATCCGAATGCATTAATTTAATTATTACTTTAAACGTACAAAATAAATTTGTCAAATTTGCGTATAATAAAGATGTTTTGATGCGGGTTTCTTTAATCTTTATTCACTTAAATTCCGTTCTAATGATCCAAAAAATTCTTTAACCCATTGAGTACCCGTCGAAAATTTTGAATTTTAAACAAAGTATATTCTCAACTTTTTCCCTTAAAAAGTATTGGAATGCAAAAAAATTCTTCAAACAGTTTTAAGAATGACTGCGAAAAAAATTTTCAAAAATCTTTTTCCTAGTATTTTTTATAATTTTTTTAAAATCCTAAAATTACTATTTTAACCCCTTTTTTCTACTTTTCACTGGCTTTTTTGCAGTTTTCAAAAAATATAAAAAATACTAGCAAACATTTTTTTGCAGTCACTCTTAGAATTGTTTGAAAAAATTTTCTGCATCACAATATTTTTTGTAAAAAATCGAGGGAAAAAATGAAAAATTGGCTTTTATTAAAATTCAATATTTTCGATGGGTACTTGATGGGTTAAAGAAATTTTGGTTTCATTAGAACGGATTTTAAGTGAATAAAAGATTAATATAAGTATGAAACCCGCATCAAAACATCTTTATAATAATCAAATTTGACAAATTTATGCTGTGTGAAGACATTAGTGGCACACTGTATGTACTAAATTAAAGCAAATCAAAAATATTTTGATATAATTATATTTATATGTACAGATATATTTCAATGAAGTTTATGCTACGCAAGCTATCAGAATTTAAAAACAAACCGATGATGATTTATGATTTGTGAATCGAACTGCTTACTTCATAAATTGATTTTCAAAGCTTCCGATTTAAAGAGTCTTTCTTTTACAAAAAATTATAAAATGTTGCTCCGTTTTTACACCAATGTATACATTTCAATATAATGTTCAATAGTTGGCCGTGCAGAATGTCTGGTGTTTTACTTATAAATCTTCACAATACAAAACAAATAATATTTATATGTTAAATCTGAAAAGGTATCTCAGTTTTAGAGAATATCGCACTCACAACACAACACAAGACATAATTTAATATGATACATTTAATAGATTTAAAGCTTGTTTTAATTTGTTTGTAAGTATTGTTAATTTTTACCTTGTCGATAGTTGTTAAATGCACTCAAATATAATTGTTGATTGAAACAGTTTTTGACTTTATGTTAAATTGGTTCACGACTCACGCACAGCTCACTGCACTTTTAAGATGAATTAACAGTCATCTTAAATCATTTCACTATCTGCCGACTATTTAATTTTTGACTAAGCACAAGTGGCTCTAATAATTTGATTAAGTCCAAAACTTGCAATGTTATAATCGCTCCGAAAAAAATCTTGTTAACTTGCCGCCTTCAAGTCGTCAACGCTAATGAAAACTAGAATCTTCAAACATTACAAGTTTCACTGGAAAATCCACTTATCGACTGTACATATGTAAAAATTCACTTTGAGCCTAGACCTAGGTGGACTTTGAAGACCAAATTCACACGCAACGCCCACGACGGTACCAAGGGACAAGTACATAAGGCAAGGACACGTCTGGTCTACGATGTAAACGAAATATGCACTCATTTGTCCTCTTCGGGCAGGTTCTCAGACTTTGACCGACCGACCGATGTTAATGAAAATCGAAGAGGCCCTAAGAACTCGCTTTCAAATTCAAATTCCCATTCATATAATTTTAATGTTTGCTCGTCCTGCTGCTGAGTTCCCACAATTAAATCGAACGCCACGAGCTTGATGTGTCTCCCTCTTTCCTAGCTCGTCTCCTCGCCGAACCATTTCATGCATGTAGTACGTGGCGTATACGTTATATGCAATTCCAAAAGTGTGTCAAAAATTATTAGTTTACATTTGCTTCGGAGCATCTGTGTAATTCGTGCATTTGCAAATTATAAAAGTATCAATTATTATTTTTAAATGCATTCGTGTGCACAGATTTGGGCAAAACTAAGGTCAATAGGGATTCAAATACATGATAAGTTTTACTGTTAGATATACTCGTATTTACATTGAAATATCTCATGTATTTGCGGAATTATCAAATTGTTTATATTGATTCGATGTAACCTATAATCCTTAATACACGACTTTGTGTACACACTAATTGGGCACCATCAAGAGCAACCAATTCCAACAGACAGCCATCCAATTATTATTATTTTTTTTATGAAAACCAAATTAAAAAATATGTAAAACTTTTGACTGGCTTAATTAAACTTTAAGGACCCTGAACACTATGTCACAGAGCTTGTCACAAAGTATATCGCTTTATTTGGGAAATCTTCTTACAACCAAGTGGTTCTGTTATAAAAAGTCTTTAAATTTTATAAAACACTTTCGGCCTTGCCCCAGTTTTTAATGGAAAGTTCATTTAGCTGCTTAATTCGCAGCAATTTATATAATTATTTCATGGTTTCTGGTATTCATTTAATAATGATATAGGTACATTTTTGTTTTTTGGGTAATATTCTATATACTTTACTGATTTCGTGATCAAATTAATTTAGGTTTTATTCTTATAAGTTTATTCAGCTGCTTTATTCGCAGCTATTAATATCATTATTTATTGGAGCCCGGTTTTCTACCATGAACGACACATGCAAACTCTCCCAAATATATTCACCACCTCATTGTCAAGTTGTCTTCCGATAGAATAGATTAATAGGTATTCAAACTAAAATTTAAAATTCAAGCTGATGTATGTCAAGTTTTATTACATTTTTTCAAAACCTTCACCTTATTTGGCAAATCATTCCAGTCGTTCTTAAATAATGCATCATTTCTATTTACACAGACTCATTAAAATTAAATTTAAAAGTAATTAATTCCATTTTATTATGCAAATTTTTCATTACCGTTTAAACCAAACTAAACTATTACAATTAAAAGTTTAATTAATGCTAACAACATAAATAAATGTTTGTAAAAACTTTTGTAAGCAAGTACCCAGCTGTGGTTTGTCCGCCAAATTCAATTCGTTTATTCATATGTTATTAACAGACACATCCATATGAATCTGTGTGTGTGCGTATGTCAATGGCTGAAGTTTAATTTAATTTTAAATTGGATTGACAAGTGCATTTAGCATTAAACTGAAAAGAGTTGGAACGTTTGTATTTTTTTTATCAATTGACAAATGTTTTTTCAGCTGAAAATTAATTGGACAGTTTTTCTCGGTATTTAATATGCAAATGAAGTATCAGCTACATTTTGACAATTAATTTAATTATTATTTCAATAAAAATGTTGATTTACACTTTATCTAAATAAGAGCTCTCTCTGAAAACAAATACAATTATTTATGTATAACAAATCCAGACCAATCCATATAATGAATTGCATCCGATAATAACTTTAAATAATAAAAATTGTATTAAGAAACTGTGAAGGTTTTAAACTCGTACTATTTCTATTTTTTAAGCTTTTTTATTTATTTTTATTTTTTATTTTAACGTAGCTTATGAATAATTTTTCATACACCATGCTGACCCCATTTCTGACATAGTTTTTCAAGTTTCTTTTAGGCTTTAAATTTAACCGTCTTGCCAAAAATTGTCTTTGAAAACTGTTGTATGTACATACTTAATATATACGTATGGACATGTATTTTCGCTGCGATGTAGGCAATACTTTTTTGTTTAGTCATATTTAACTTAATAAGATTAAATGAAAGCAAAGTTTTTTAATACAAACAGACAACAAAAGCCGCAACCACAACAATATTTATAAACACATAACATGCTACACACCCACACACACCCAGACACATACACACACAAACACAACAATATCTCACAGCAACAACAACCTAAGCATCAACCACAAAAGGCACCACAATAAGCACCAAAACACCAAAAATGATTTGCGTAATTCATCAAATCGCTCGTAAATTGCGAAATCAACGCAAAACAAATACACACACGCATACATACATGTATATGTGTGCGAGTGGACTATGTGGCAATTTTTATTAAGGACCCCACGAAAAATTAGAAATCAATAACAAAATCCTATTAAATGACAAACAAAAACAGAACAGCTTTGGCCACTTTATGGCGCCACATGTGTACAAACGTCTGCAGATTTGTATATGTGAGAGTGTGTGTGAGTGCGTGAGTGAGTGTGTGAGTGAGTGTATGTGCGTGTGTCCACATGAAATCAGAAATTATTCGCAAAATACTCCTATACAACATGGCCTTCGCAAAACAAGGCTCAAACAAATTTATAACCCGAGCCAAGCAACAACAATAACAAACTGATTGAAAATACATGTAAGAATTTATCTGTCTGAATGGTTTCGTGTGTGTGTGTGTGTGATTCCATTAGAGACGCTAAAGAAATGTTGACGCTGTCATAAGAAAAGTGAGAAACAGATGAGAAATAAACCAAACAACACAAATGACATAAAAAGCGCAAAAATTTATTATTATTTATTTCGAAGCGTTGCAAAAGATTTCTAAAAATACAACACCAATATAATGGGAGATCATAAATTCTAGCTGTGTTATAGAATTCGTATACGCAAAGGCATGCGTGTGTGTGGGTGTGGGTGTGGGTATGTGTGTGTGTGTGTGTCATTCCTTTTGTTGTCGCTGACAGTCAGACCGGAAGTGGTGGAAAGTGCCTTCATGGCTCCATGCCGAGACAGTGTCAAAAGTTTAACATTAGATTTATATGCCATTCATTGTTGTTCTTGTTATTGTCTTTGTTCTTGCTGTTGTTGTTGTTGATATTGCTGCTGCTGTTGGTACGTCAAAACATTCACTGTCCAGCATAAATCTTCCCCGTGTCTCCGTGTGTGCGTGTGTATGTGTGTGAGTACTTGGGTGGATAACCAGGTCAATGCTTTTGCCAAATGCTTGGTCCAACTTCTTAACAACGAAGTTGTCTTTGCTTCTCCATCGGCATTACCCATACGCCCCGTGTTTCACAACATATGTATTGCATGTGTGTGCCGTATGTGTGTATATGTATGTGTGTGACTGATGTACATGCATATGTATGCGTGTTTTGTTGTCTGCCACAAAGATGTCAACGCGGCAACTAAACGCGTTTTGGTCCTGCGGTTGCCTATATAAGTAGATTATGGGCACTGTAGACGATAGGGGTGTTGTTGTTGCTCCCAGTTCTAGTTTCGAAGTTGTTCAGCAGTTAAGTGCGCATGTCCTCTATGAGAGCGAAAGAAAGAGCATTGCATATAAGAGTACGAGTACTTTGCATATAAGAGAGCGTTAACAGATTTAAGAGATGCCAGACGATAGGAACTTACATAAGTCAAGCGTTAAAAAAAAACATACAAATCGTGGTCATTTAGGAGAAATGAGTTCACATAACAATTGAATGAAAATAATTTTATTTTTATTTAAATTAAAATTGTACATGTAAATCGTGAACTTTTAGAAATAAAATGAAAATAATATTATTATTTATTAGTAATAAAAAAAGGTCCATTTTATTCAGTCACCCCAAATTTTATTCAAGCTAAGTTGCTAGATTTGAATATATATCGAGGTAGATTAAAAATGATAAGTATGTTTGCCTATTTTCTTTTCAAACTGAAATGTTTATAAATCAAAGCAATTCATATTTTACGACGCTTAAATATAGTGCAGTAAATTTTGCTGTTAATATTACGATAAATATACATTAGTATTATTCTTATTTAAAGCGTGCTTAATTACTAATTATTTATGCCAATTTGCATCTTCATACTTAGTGAAGTTAACAACAATCAATCAACAATCTGGCAACTCTGGCAACCACTGAATTTCCTCACGTGCCTATTGCCATGACGAAAAAAAAAGAACGGCACATATGCAACAAGGGTCACGCTCTCACGTTTTACGCTCTTTTTATTTGGCAAGCTCTCTCACAGGCGCGCGCTCTCTCTCTCTCTCTCTCTCTCTAGTTTGGCACGGCTACCAAATAAGAACAGCAGCAGCAGCAGCAAGAACAACAACAACAACAGCAACAACAGTGTTGAGCAGCAGCAGAGGCAGCAGCCGCAACTGTTATAAGATCTCTGCGCTGCTTTCAAAGAACTTCGATTTGAAGCCAGTCAAAAATGGTCCATCGACGTGACATGAACATCGTGCAGCCTTCGCATCCGCATCCGCAGCCGCAGCCCTTTTGGTCCCGTTGAACTGAACTCGCAAAACGTGCGCGCGTGTGCGTGTGAATGTGTGTGTGTGTGAGTGCGCGATGCCAACAAAATCAGACCAAATGTGAAGTGTGCAGCGAGTCTTGTAGCAAAGTGAGTGAGCCCGGTGCCGCCCCAGTCCAGTTGTGTTCTTGTTGTTGCTGCTGCTGCCGTCCTGCCGCTAGTTTGTGGTAAAAGCAAGCAGCGAAAGGATGTAAAAGAAATATAGCAAAAAAAAATACCAATGAGAAATTGTGCCAAAACTTAACACACACACACAGAAACACTAATACAACGAGCCAAAAAATAGCAGCATAGTCAAAAGAAATGGAATTTAAATAGTAAGGCAAGAAAAACTTGCTACGCTTCTGTGTGTAGGTGTGTGTGTGTGTGAGTGAGCTTATGTGTGAGCGGGAGTGTATGAATGTGTGAGTGTGTGTGCACGGATTTATGCAGCGTTAGTTACATAAGTTATCATCATCATCAGCAGCAACGCAGACAGACAGGGGAACAGAGGGACAGGGTAACAGCATCGTTAGCATCAACGCCGCCTGTTGGCGCGCACAAGTTGCCAGTTGATGTTGCCTTTTGGGTGTGCATGTTGCCGACGTCGACGGCGATGGCGGACGCTTCGGAATGCCACCAATAAGCAACAAGAACAGCTATGAAAATCGCATTAGTATCATCACTTCAACAACAACAGTAACAACAACAACAACAACAGCCATAATAATAACAACAACAGAAGTAACAGCAAATGTTTCTCTCAGTCTCAATTACCAAGGCAACAATCGTTTCAGTTACATTTTAATAACACACATACGCACTGTTGCACGTCTGAAGATAGCCTGTGTGTGTGTGTGTAGTGAATCTGCCATTGCCGTGTCATAATGCTCATTTTATTGTTATGATCTGAGCGTTGTCGTCCATTGTATAAATTCCAGTTATGGAGACCTCGAGCTAATATTAACAGTATATTTGCTAAAAGCATCTTATGAGTTTTGGTTTAACAATAAACTTACAATAACAGTTAATAGTTTAATAGTTGTTTTGATATTTAGAAACTTTTGTGAGAGAAATAAGACACTTTTGTGTTTCTTTTACTTAAATAAAATTTGTATAATGGCTTATT
Source organism: Drosophila recens (assembly GCA_037043495.1). NCBI lineage: Eukaryota > Metazoa > Arthropoda > Insecta > Diptera > Drosophilidae > Drosophila > Drosophila recens. Next base: position 6,023 of record JBAMBJ010003121.1, on the reverse strand, counting down.
ATTACTACATATTATTATTGTATTTTTATAATTACTTTTTTTCTCTTAATAGAATCTCATTTTCAATCATCAATTAAACTTATTACACAAAATTGTTCGACTTATTGAAAATTCTGAGTTATAGAAATTATAGAAAGATTTACTTAAATTGGAAAAATTGTCAAGTGACCGTAAAATGAATAGATTAATCACTATTTCACTTGATTCCAACAGTACTTTAGTGTCAGTTAAAAGTAAAAGGTAATCCGAAAGTAATTTCAGCAGAAGTATAGACTCACAAAAAGTTTTTTATTACTTGGTCTAATTTTAAGTTATAAAAGTTTCATACAAATTAATTTTTTTTGTAGAAATTAAGTCACTCAAATTAAGAGTTTAAGCGGTACAGCAAGTATATTTTTTAAAGCACTTCGGCAATTTAAAAGAGATCCTAATACACTTGAAAAGTTTCTACTTTTGAATTTCTCCTTATACGATCAACATTATTAAATTAGCTGGCCAACAACCAATAAGCTCCTAAATAACGCTGACGCTGATGCTAATTTTGATGGTGACGGTAGCTGCTGCTGCCCAAACATTTCCAGTGGCTGTTGGATTTTCACAATTTTCCATGGCAAAGCTCATTAACAGCAACAACCGACGACAACCGAGAGCCGACAACAACACCAGCTGTGCCAAGGAAGTTTGCCATGGGATCGTTGAGGGCGTGTGAGCGCTTGGGCATATGGGCGTAAGAACGTAAGGACGTTCTTTAGTGTGTGGGCGTGACGATGCGCAAATAACATTAAGTTGAAGTTAATTTGGAGCGCAAGACATGAAGTGGAAATTAAACATGGTCCACTGCAAATGTGGCCGAAAGTAGCCATGAAATTGATGATGGAAACGTCATTGAGGCGTGAAAAGCGCAGAATAAACGAAAATCGAAACTGAGGAGAAACATAAATAAACTGCAATTAAAATTTAATTAAATTTGCATTAGGGCAAATGATAATATTTTAAAAAAACAAACACAGAAAAACTAATTTGTTATTTTTATTTAGCTGTTGTTATTTTTGGATGTTGGCTAATTTTATAATTCCATAGAGGGACGGGTTAAAGAGTGAGGCAAAAAACACATGTAACAACAGCAATAAACCGACGTGCAACCTTTGAACCAAAAAGCATCCGCCAAGTGGCAGCAGCTGCGTTGTCACGTTTTGTTTTGTTGTTTGAGCGTTAAAAAAGGATATTATGTTGCTGCCAACATGAGCAGCATCAACAACAACAACAACAAGAACAACAACAATAAACAGCATAAAGCAACAAACTTAATCAACAACAAAGGCGAACACGCTATATAAAAACATAAACGTATAAAAAAGAGGGAAAAAGAAAAACAAGAGCCAAATTCATAATGATGATGGATTAACTGTTTTGTTGCAAACTGTGGCAAGTGTGGAGTGAGAGGCGAACGACAGCGGAAACTGAAGTCACAACAGCAACAGCAACATTTACGGCAACGGCAACGACAACATCATCAGCAGCTGCGGTGCAAGTGGCAAGTGGCAAGCAGCAAATGGCAGCAACACTAACAACAAAAAAGGTTGGTTCCTCTTACTTCCTGTTCTTCCTATTCTTTCTTCTCTTTTCTTTTTCTTTTCCATTTTCTTAGTCTTCATTTTCCTTCACTAGCTGTCAGTTATTATGTACATTATTTCTCGGTCTCGACTTGGTCAGCAGCCTGACCGCAGCCATTGCCAGACTTTGCATAAATCATTATTTATGCATTAATTATGAAAATGTATGCAACGAACAGAAACCCAACACCAAGGTGCATAGTAGAGAAACCGACAATGGCAATCATTAATCTTGGCGAAACTACTAAACGTGCTGGGCAGCACAGCATATCCTGTACACAAAGGACCAGACACTAAGATTATGCTTGTAATGCGGAAATGAGGCAGACTGCGACCAAGTCACTGGGAGACTAAAAAACTGTGAGACTAAAGCCTTGTGTGGCATGCAACTTGATGCTTCATTTATTGGGACATAGACAATTCATTATATCTCGTGCTAGTAAGCAATAAATATGCAAATGTTGTATATTATTGTTAGACGGACTGAATAAGACAATACATAATTCCAAAATAAGCAAAAATGATTTGTTCATTATTTCCTGATAATGCTCAATCTCTTGTTTAATTAAATAATTTCGCGAAATCAAGGTATGTTGTAGATAGGAAATAAGTATTATCAACAACATAAATATACAAACTAAATTTAACTACTCATAAATTACAAATTTAAAATTATAAATTCACTATAAATTTGACTAAATTTAAATTTAACAAAAAAGTATTCGCTGCAGATTTCTGCAAAATTTACTAGAGACTGTAGCTCAGAGTTACCAATAACATTACATGCTGCATAAATACTGTTAATACTAATATATTAAAAAAAATAATAATTGCTGTCTGACTTACAATTATCACTGCAAGAGAAGTTCCATAATTTAAATTATGGTTTAAGAGCACGAAAGGATTATCGCAGTTAAACATTTTTAATTTTCATCCATTTCTCATTGAAATGATTTTTAAGAAAAATATGCCAGCAAGCAATCAAATGAAGACTTGCCCCCGATCAAAAATCTAGAAACTTTTGTTCTACGACTTTTTCGAAAAAGTACTAGCAAAGAGATTTTTGAAAAAAAATTTGCAGTAACTATAAGAATTGTGTGAAGAAACTTTTCGCATCAAAGCATTTTTTGTTTGAGACCGAGGAACAAATTTTAAAAAGTAGATGCTTACAAAATTTCGAAATTTTCAATGGGAACTTAATGGGTTGAGGAACATTTCGTATTATTCAAAAGGAATTGAAATGACATCTCTATTGATGCCAAACTTTGCATGCAATAGGTTCAAATTATGAGTAGAATTAATTCATTTTCTGCCGCTGTTCGACAAGTCGATCAGCAAAATTTTTAATTTTTAGAGTGTTTTTTTATACAATTCAATGTATTCAATTCCAAATGGAAAATCAAGTAAACTAGAAAATCCAGAATATTTTTTATCTGGTCATCCCATATTTAAAAAATAAAAATTTAATTTAAATTTTATTTTAAATAATATTTAAGTTTTAAGAAATGTGAATTTTAATTTTATTTTTAGCCTCATATTCGGTTTTAGAAGGTCCAAATAAGCCTAAAAAAGTGGTTTTTAATGAAAAACATACTACTTTTTGATCGCGGCAGAAAATGGGTTAACTTTAAATGGTGTCAATATACTTATGGCCACCGTTGTAGAAGCAAATGCAGAAAATGGATGATATGTTTGATTAATAAACATGCGGTTACTTAAGTACCAATTTAAATCTTGTAAGTAAAGTAGTAAATTACTTTCTATTTCTATCAAACCATTAACAACAAAGATTCATTACAATTTTGTCATAAGAAGACGAACTTGTAAAAGAGTGAATAGCGAAAAAGCCTTATCTGTGGTACTTGGAATAGGTCAGGTTTAAAATTAAACTAAATAAAATTGTTATCAGCAAACTCAAATATTTCCAGATTCCCAGTGAGAGCATAGATAGTTTTTAAATGTTAAAAATTCTGTGTTTTCGCCATGCCAGGCAGTTTCAATTAGATTCAGATTAAATCAGTCGTTCGAAGGGACCGAAACATATTTTATTAGCTTAAAACTATCAATAACTAGTATCTCAAATTTTAATTTTGCCAATCAAATATACCAATAAATGTAAATCTATAGTAAAAATGTGTGAGATTAGAAGATGCCTAAATGTAATGTGTGGTGCTCTAATGCTGAGTGCTTTTTTGGCAACATGTGAGGCCATCGATAGAGCCAAAAGAAAATACTGATAGCAATGAGAACCTTGTAACGAATGATAATCCCGAATACCTCAAATCCTATGCCTCAAAGATGTTGAGCTATATGAACCTGACTGCGGCGCCCTGCGACGATTTCTATGAATACGCCTGTGGCAACTGGAAGCTGGTAAAACCAGAAAGGCAAACACAAGCCAAACGTAGTAATATCCTGGACATTATATATGCGCTGATCGATAAAACAGAGGAGCTGCTGTTGTCGAACTCCACGCTGGCAAGGGATCTGGGCTACGCTAATGAGCTGAGAATCGCCCAAAAGTTCTACAACTCTTGCCTCAGTGCTGATCTCTATCCGATGCCAGGAGCTGATCCCGCTTATCTGGAGCTCATCAGGTCGATTGGGGGATTCCCCGCTGTGGACGGCGATAAGTGGCAGCCTGCGAACTTTAGTTGGTTCAACATGTCCTCACACTTAACTAACTATGGGGCAGAAGGACTAATCATTGAGTATCTCACGGAACAATATCCTTTTAGGCCCTACATTACGTTGCCAGAGATCGGCTTTGATTACATCGTCCACAGCGACAACATTGCCACCAACGACACCCAGGGATACAAACTGAACGAGAAGCGAATGCGGGATTATCTCAAGACATATGGACTCTCCGATGACCAGGTGGCCGATGTGATAGCCGGAGTGTTTGCCTTCTGGCGAGAGGTGCTGCAGATCAAAGATCACTTAGGTGATAGGTGCTTGTCCCTGAATAAGGTTTTGGAGCCCTCGTGGAAAAACTACTATGATATTGCGTGGGGCGGTCTTGACTTTTGCAGTGAATCAGAAGTGTGTCTCCCCTGCGAGTTCTACATCCATGAGCTGGACAAGGTGTGTGCCAAGCACAAACCGGCAGTTGCCAATTACCTGGCCATGAAACTCAAAGTGAAAGTTCCAGCGCGATCATTGCATGATCACTCTACAAGACTCGGTGCCCTACATCTTTAACAAGCTTTACTTAATGGTAGGTATTGATATACCTTTATTTATAATCAATACTTAATTAAATCAATTTTGAGTTCAGAAATACTTTTCGGATGAAACACATACGGAGATCGCAAATATAATCGTCGAGTTGCGAAAGAGTTTTGTGCTGCTTTTGGAGAATGCGAGTTGGCTGGACGAGGACGCTCGTAAAGAGGCATTACTCAAGGAATCTACGATCAAGGCGCGGATAGGTGCATTAAAAGATGACAACCTCACCGATATTCTGATACACCAGATGAGCAATCTAAACTTCGACCCTGACAGTTACGCCACAAACCAAATCAACTTGAGGAAATTTCGTGTTTCCCAAAGGCGTTACAACGGATTCCATCACAAAGAGCTGTCCAAAGAAACGAAACCGCTTCGGCTTCTGATGGGACTTTCGATGCAAACGTTTTATAATGTTCTGGACAACTCGATTAATGTCATGGCTGGATTACTACATCCTCCGGCCTACCACCAGGCCTGGCCCAACTCACTCAAGTTCGGCACCATCGGCTACTTCGTGGGTCATGCGTTGACTCACGCATTTGGCAGAGTCGGTGTCATGTACGACGGCAATGGTCACTTAAACCCATGGTTATCGGATCAATCCAGCCTGGAATTCACCGATCGCTCCCAATGCTACGTTAGGCACTTCAATAACTATCTAATACCAGAGATCAATCGCAAGATCGACGGGGATCGGACCAAAGATGCGAATATTGCGGACAGTGTCGGATTACGCGGGGCAATCGGTGCATATCGCAGCCACATGAAGCAGCTCCAACTGATTCACAACAACGACTCCTCGTTCGAGTCAGTGCTGAAAAGCGAACAGATGCCCGGCTTGGATTTATCCCCGGAGCAGTTGTTCTACGTGGGCTTCGCCCAGCTCTTCTGTGCCGACTACGAGGAAAAGGACTTTTGGAAGGAGTTGACTGTCAAGCACACGATGGACAAGTACCGAGTTCTTGGTACAGTCACCAACGACGAGGATTTCGCCAAGTCCTTTAACTGTCCATCCGGCAGTCCAATGAATCCAGATTCGACCAAATGCCGCATCTGGTAGTGAGACTTGAAAGCAGGCTCGTTTAATAAGTAAATGAATTAAATAAAAATAAATATATACTATATAGATGTATAGACTACGTACAACAATTTTATTAAAAGTATGCCTGCTTATTT
>JBAMBJ010003120.1:0-88470 GCA_037043495.1 Drosophila recens | reverse complement strand
ACTTTGAAAGTTCAGATAACAAACCGTCAAAGTCGAAAGCCTAATAAGCATGCTTTATTTTTAGAGACACTTTATATTTTCAAACATTATTTCGAACGCTTTCCGCCTTGACGCACACAAATTCTCTCGTGTTATACTTAGCCGCCCAAAAATGCGTAAGTAATAATTGCATAGATAATTACACACGTGTGCTAACTTGCAACTTGTGCAACAGAGACTCCCTGTGGCAAGTGTAGTACCTGCCCGTGCTCCAAGAAGGACAAGCGTCAGGCAGAGCAGCCGCAGCCTCAGTCGCACTGTCAGTCGGCGTCCGCAGCACAATCCGCACCTGGACCAGCCCAGAAGACGCCGAATGTGGAGTGTCTCTGTGTGAGTCGACGTCGGCAAGTGCAGCAGACGGCGCCGCTGCAGCCCATCGCGGACACGTACACGTGCACCCGGGCACGACCCGAGCCGACGCGACAGGTGCCGATGGAGGAGCGCTGCACCTGCCGGATCAAGCCGACGCCGCCGCAGTGCGAGTGTGCGCCGCCCGCGCAGCCGCAGCAGCAGCAGCAGGTCGGCTACCGACAGGATCCAATGCCGCCAACGCATGCGCAGATCGCGTGCGGCCAACCACTTCCCAACCAGTATAATCAGCGGCCACAGCAGTACGTACAGCCCGGGCCCACTCGATGTGGCCATTGTCAGTCGCAGTCGCAGGAGCGGAAAAAGAAGTGTGTCATTCAATGACACTTGCAATTCAGGAGCTTAGGGAATTTAATGAACATAGCAGGCTTTTTCTGGGACGGCAAGTGAGCACACAATCTCAACAACAACAAAATAAAAAAAGAAATTCTAAATTCGTTAGCATTAAACTTCTACAAATAATATTTATTTATACAAATTCAGTAAAATCAGAAATGAAATGTGATTGTTTTGGCCCACACAAGAGATTTCGAATTCAATAAGCTTTCTTTTAAGTTACCAATTCAAAGAGTTTCCGTAACAAGAAGCTAGTTAAATTATACAACTTTATTTACTTTCAAATATATTTTTTATTTGCCCACCACATGTTTCCGCGTTGCCAATCACTTTAGGGAGAGTGAAAGCGGAAGAGAGAGAGATCCTCTGCAAAAGTATTTGGCGCAGGGTGCGTTTACTAAAAAGGTAATGTATTCCCCACAGCTGTGTAAATTTTCACCGTATTTTTAGCATGGTGAAATTGTTAACAGCTCACTTTTTAGTTTACCATGATAAAATTATTAATTAATATTATTACAATTGGATAAATAGTTCTAAACTCTTCGTTTTTGGAAGACCGCAGTTATCATGGTTCCAAGAAGCAGGTTGTGGTGGATAAGTGTGCCAAAAAAGACAAAACGGCAAAAGAAAACAGGGAAAAAAAACTGAAAAACTAAAAAACAAGATAGAAAAACAGGCCAAAATTTGTTTCCTATTTTTTTTTTAAATTTAAAAGTTTTAAGGCATGTTTAATTATTTTTTTTCGGCATTTTTTTTGTCATTGAACTTTGCCCATGGGGCCTTTCATCATTAGGTATTTGCCAGGCAATTTATTCGTATGGCAAAATCCGTATCGACGCAAACCGTATCTGCAGAAGATAAAATATACATATTCTTATAATTTAAAAATTTTAAAATATACAGTTAACCACTAATGTCTTCATACAGCATAAATTTGTCAAATTTATTTGAAAACTGCAAAAAAGCCACTTTTTGTGTGAAAAGTAGGAAAAAGGGGTTAAAATCGTCATTTTTAGGATTTTCAAAAAATTATAAAAAATACTAGCAAAAATATTTTTGAAAAATTTTTTTTGCAGTCACTCTTAGAATTGTTTGAAAAATTTTTCTGCATAAAAATATTTTTTGGAAAAAATCGAGGGAAAATGTTGAAAAATTGACTTTTTTTCAAATTCAAAATATTCGATAGGTACTTAATGGGTTAAAGAAATTTTTGCATCACTAGAACGAGATTTAATTGAATAAAAGATTAATATAAGAAATCAGCATCCAAACATCCTTATTATACGCAAACTTGACAAATTTATGCTGTATGAAGACAATTGTGGTTCACTGTACTACTGTGGGCAAAAAGTACCGGGAATTTTAAATTTAAAAAATTTTGGGATTCCAATCGGAAAAAATGTTTGTACTTTTAGGTTGGCACTACTGTCGTTAACATCTGTGCAAAATTATACGTTAAAATATTCATTAGTGTTTAAGTTACGATTAGTTTTGTACGACGCGAAATGTGCATTTGGCGAAATTTGTGCCAAAAAACGGTCAATTTCATCGAAAAAAGCTCCGCGTGGAAGTGTGTGAAACAATGTTTTCTGACTATCAGGATATTATAAAACGCATTATTACGGGCGATGAGACTTGGATCTACGCTTACGACATGGAAACTACCGATCAATCGAGCGAATATCGGCAAAAGGTGGGCCGAGACCGAAAAAATCGCGTCAAATTCGCTCAAAAATCAAGGTCATGTTGACAGTTTTTTTGGATTATCGTGTTGTAGTTCATTATGAATTCCTTCCGACCGACCAAACTGTTAACAAGGAATATTTTTTGAGCGATATGCGTCGTTTGCGCGAAGCTATGCGTAAAAAGAGGCCAGAACTATGGGCTGACAACTCATGGTTCTTGCAACATGATAATGCGCCCTCTCATACTGCCCCTGTTCTATGTGTTCTAACTCGACCAAAATTGTCCCGCAGCTACTTTTTTCGCCTGATTTATCTTTGTGTGACTTCTGGCTATTTTCTAAGCTCAAAAGACCTCTCCGAGGACATCGCTTCGGGTCGATTGAGGAGATTCAATCAAAATCGCCAAATGCACATTTGGCGTCGTACAAAACTAATCGTAACTTATTCACTAATGAATATTTTAACGCATAATTTTGCACAGATGTTAATGATAGTAGTGCCAACCTAAAAGTACAAACATTTTTTCCAATTGGAATCCCAACATTTTTTAAATTTAAAATTCCCGGTACTTTTTGCCCACAGTAGTATATATATAATTGTTAAAATAGACGGTCCTGGAGTCAGAGCGAAAGTGACCACTTCTGAAAGAGGGTTTTTGCCTGCAGAAGTTCGATATTTGTTTGCTATGGACCAAAATTTTGAAGTATTTTCAACAGTCTTCCATTTTAAGATTTAATTTTGGTGTACTGGAAATGTGTTATCGCCTTTATATTGATTCCATTTTCAAAAAGTTCCAAAATTGGCAAATTGGCCAAACTCATTTTGGATTCAATTTAATTGAATCTAAAAATAAAGACAGATTTTCGGATAGAAGATGTTTGAGACTTTTCACGGCTAAAGCAGTTAAAAACCAGACAAATCTATCCGAAAAAAGGCCGAATTGGCATCACTGGTTTCATATTGAAAAATCATGGTGAATACGTCACCTCATGATCATTTGACCACAGCTGTAGGGAATACGACACCTAGTTAGTAATTTGACTGAACTGAACGATGAAGTTATTTAACCACATCAAAACTGAAAAGTAATTTCACCTTGGCCTACACAGCTTTCATTCAGTTTGAAGATGGCTGAGAATAACGAGAACGACAAAGCAAAGTTCTGTGAGAAGACGGCAACGACGTCCAAAGAAACCGCGAACTGCCAGATATCTGCATCGGAATCACAAGCGAGTAAAGCATCAAAGACTGGTCCAGGTTGTCACTGCACGCCCCCAGGCCAACCAAGTCGTGAGGTGTTATCATATGGCGGACCAGTGGGCAATCAATGTGGACCCGCAGCCGTCCCTGGTCCCGTCTACCACGTGCCTAAGAACCAGGCAGCGTGCCGTCACTGCCAGCCAAGAAACAAGAGAAGATGCAGCATTCAGTAAACAGACTCTACAAATTTATGTAATCGAAGTAAGCGGATTCCAGGAGCACTTACAACTTTTTAGCTGCTCCTCACATCATTTCGAAATTTTGTAACGCCTGGAGCAGTCAACCGGTTGAAAGAATAAACTCAAATGTCGAAATGTCAATGCTCATCGTCAGCTGCACCTGCGAAAAAGGGTCGGCAAGAGGAGGCGTGCCCAAGAAATGTGCCTAGCGTCAGATTGGGAGCTGCATCGAATACGCATTGTCCAGCAGCAGTGCCGTCACGTCTGGAGCCCGAGATCATACGAGTTCAATGCGGTAGCCCGGAACAGGCAGCTGCTCTAGCAAGACAGAATTATGGCTGCGAGCAAGGAGCGCGAAGGCGTTCAAAATGCAACCTACAGTGATTAATCGATTGATTAATCGATGACTCAAGGCGAACGTTACGAATATCGAAGCAAGACAACGAAGGCGCGCAATATGACTAATCGATAACGATTATTTATTTCAAAATCGAAATACTCAAGCGAATGACACCGAAGCAGGCGTTACAAATTATCAAGACAGTTTTGACCAGAAAATTTGGACTTGCTCCCAAAAAATCAGAGTATCAGATAAAAATGCAAAACTAAGCTATTTGTTGTTCTTTAATTATGAAGTTTACGCTATCAAAATTATCAGTTCATTATTTCGAAGAGCAATAAAACCAAATGTAATTGCTGATGGGCAAGTCGACACAAACAACAAACTTTATTTTATTTATTTTTCACAAATTAGTTTCAATCAGGCAACAATCCAAGCTGCGGGCAATGCACACGTAATTCTCGAGTTCAGTTCAGGCTCGCAAGTCCTCGAAACATGTGTAGGAAAAATCGTGGAAGACACTGTTTCGTCTATCGTACTCCGCCTATCGTATCACAGCGTCGGATTACGGATTGCCCTGCAGTTCCGCAGCGACGGCGGGCAACGAGTCGATGCTGCTCAAGTACTGATGTCAGCCGCTGTCCATCACCCGAGCCGTCCAATGCCAGTGTGGACTGCTGTTGTCCGCCGCCACAGCGGACCTGCTGTTATCCGGCGAGCTTGCGAAAGCCAGCACCGAGAGCAGTCTGTGAGCAGCGACCGCAGCGTCCCCGTTGTCCAGTTACGCAAATAGCGCCCAGGTTGCCCAAGCCTCAACCAAAATGCTATCCAGGTCCATCTGGCCAAGCTGCGACTTTTGCACCTATAAACGAGTCCATCGAAGAGCCCATCGATCCATACTACAACTATAATCGCAATCAGCAAAATCATCCGTTGGCAAACTTCGATTTAAGTAGATTCGATCGCGATAACTCTGGAAATGGAAATACTGGAGGTTTTGGTCGTCGGCGTAATGTCAGCATCCGGACATGCGTGGACTATGATTATGAGCCGCAGATGCCCCCGCCGCGTGCTTACACACCTCGTCCCAATTTCCGACATCCTTCACCATGTACTTACCCTGAGTTCCTGCCCACGCTACGAAATCTGTATCCTCCGCCGCCCTACGACTGTGAGGACGATGAAGATGCGAGCTCAACTGCATCCAGATATGTTCCCTGTCGATACCGTCGATAACAATATTGCGTATGTTATTAATATTTTATTTATGATTTTTAATTTGATTTGCTGGCGGGCGGCGTCGCGTAAGACGGTAAAAAAAACTATGTGGCAGCCTTGGCTAAGCTTAGAAAAAAAAACCGTTAGTTAAATTAGGAAGCTGCTTAGCTTTGAAGCCTAGTACCGACGTGAGATAAAAGGCCTAGCGTAAGTCAAACTCCATATAAAAAAAACGCTAGCGTAAAGTGAAAAAGAAGAAGCGAAATTTATCTCCGCTTGTCGGTCCGGACGTAAACTAAACTGAAACTAAAAACGGAGTTGCCAGATAAGGAACGGGCGTTATCCAGCACTGTTTGCATTTAGCTGAGAGGCCCAGCGAAACATCGAACTGTTTAGAGTTTCGCTATCTATCTATCTCACTCTCTCACAATAACTCAAACGAAATGGCCGGAAAATTATCAAAAAACAGCAGATTGGTTCTTTTTGAAACAGCAGACAAAATTCTGCTGATTAACGAGGTGGAAAAGAGGCCAATACTTGTATTTTTTCATTAATTTAGAGGGAGAATCCACGTAAAAAGTTCTAAGGCGATGGGTTCACTCATACGCGCCGTGTCGTCGCATATTTCTCCTATATTAACTATAATTTAAATTTTCATTGCCTATTATTTCCTCTTTTTATCAAAATCAGTTCTGCATGTTAATATTTAAAATAAACCGCTGTTGACGCACAGAGTTACCAATCAACTTTATGTTATGTTTTCGTGTTGCGTTGACAACACTGTTTTTACGCTCGTCGACAGCGAAATATTGAGCATTTTCCGCCGCTAAAAATTTATCTCACGTCGGTACTAGGCTTCAAGCTAGAATTTTGAAAAGTGCACTCGAAATTTTGTTAATTTTTCTTCAATTTTTAAGATTTTGTTTTTAGAACTTCACCACGCGAAAGGTTTCGTACACCAAACCAATTTTAAATAGAACTTCATTATTTAAGAAAATTTATAATTTTGTTGGTTTTTGAATTTATAAGTACAAATTTTTAATTAATTTTTTAAAAGTGTATTTAATTAGAAATTGCATGTGACTAATTAATTTTCTATCGAAATTTATTTTCTATTCGGTCATTTCAGAGTTTCTTTTCTATTGTGGTACTAAAAAATTCCAAAATACCAACCAATATCGAAAGTTATCGACCACCTATCGTCAAGCCACCACAATCGAAAAGAAAACAAAAAAGAAGCGTGGAAAACGTTTCAACGAAACTTCAGGAGAAATTAATTATATTAAAATATCTACATAATGGATGATGGAGATTATGATAACGACGAGTATGTTGCAATGTTTTCATAAATATTTGTATATTTGCTAATTTACTTACTACACTTTGCAGTGTCGGCGGCGGTGACGATTTCGACGATGTCGATGACGACGTTGACGAGGACATTGCACAGGAGGAGGAGGTGGACAACATTGAGATCATTACGCCCGGCATCACAGGAGGCGGTGGTGTGCCAAAATCCAAGCGCATTACCACAAAATATATGACGAAATACGAGCGCGCACGCGTCTTGGGCACGCGAGCCCTACAAATTGCCATGTGCGCGCCGATTATGGTTGAACTGGACGGCGAGACGGATCCACTGCAAATAGCTATGAAGGAGCTGAAGCAAAAGAAAATTCCAATTATTATACGCCGCTTTCTGCCCGATCACTCGTACGAGGACTGGAGCATAGACGAGCTAATCATGGTGGATAACTAGCCGGGGTAGATATATAGGAACACAGATGAATCAACCAGAATAGCTATTAGACATTTATTACTCTTCGCAAATATACATATAACTACAAAAGGCTACTGCAAATCTTCAATACTGCATATACAGTGGCGAGCAAAAGTGAGTGCATGTTCACAACACTGACTTTCATGATTCATAAAAACAAAACCATACAAGGACCCAAATTTTTTTTTTCTAAATTTTTATCATTTCATTCTTAACAAATAGGATAATGTTGCCTTATTAATAAAAAAGACAAATTCTTAGATTTTGAAAGAAAAAGGAAAAAAAAGTGAGCTTACTTTTCCAACTTTTACCCTAGATTTTTTAAAAATAAAGTTTTGATGCAAAAAGTTTCTCTAATAAATTTGTTTAGTAACTGCAAAATAAATTTTTCGAAAATCTCTTCGCTAGTATTTTTTAAAATTTTTTAAAAATGGCAAAAAAGGCACTTTTTGTATGAAAATGGGAAAAAAGTGCCTATTTTGCCATTTTCAAAAAATTTAAAAAAATACATGAGAAAAGATTTTTGAAAAATTTTTTTCGCAGTCACTAATAGAATTGATAAGAGAAACTTTTTGCATCAAAACTTTTTTTTCAAAAAATCTAGAGTAAAAGTTGAAAAAGTAAGGTCACTTTTTTTTTCCTTTTTCTTTCAAAAACTAAGAATTTGTTTTTTTTATTAATGTTGCCTTCTCCTATTTGTTAAGAATGAAATGATAAAAATTTAGAAAAAAAATATGGATTCCCTTGTATGGTTTTCTTTTTATGAATTATGAATGTCAGTGTTGTGAACATGCACTCACTTTTGCTCGCCACTGTACATATAAATTGTAACCGAATTCAGCTCCAGGCGTAACCCTCGCCTCGCTGGTAGCACACGCGTTCCAGCAGCCCGACTGCATGTTGACCTGTCCTGCAGATGGCACCCACAACAGCGGGCAGTAGCCCGCACTCGGAGAGATTGTGTTCACCGAACACCTGACCGGAAGCTATATCCTCCTCTCCAGTTGCCGTTGACTCCTCGGGCGATGATTCCAGCAGCTTCTGTGTGGCCTTACTAAAGGACAGGGTATTGATGCTACTGGCCAACGTGGCGCTGAACATTTGACGCGTCTCGCAGAGCAGCGTTGCAACGCTTGGCAGGAATGTGGGCAGAATCAGTCCCTTGATATCGATGCTGTGGTAATCGACTCCATCGAGACGCACCTTTTTGGATCGCGGCACCAAATGCTGCATTGTGGCCTTGGGAAAGGCAACAGAGGCCAACAATGTTGGCGGTACTCCGGCCAAACGACCAACGCTGCTGATGGTGCTCTTGGCGTTGAGCAAATAGCTGAAAAAGCCTTGGCACTCGACACCTTCGATCAGCAGCAGCGAATTGTCGCTGAAATCCTCGCTCATCTCGGCTGCCTGCAGTTTTCGTTCATGTGTGGTCTTAATGCGCCGCAACTCGCGCTCATCCACACCCAAGCTCTCCAGCCAGTCATCATCGTCGTCCTCATCGTCATCTTCATCTTCAGTCGGCTTCTCTTCGGTCGCTTCTTTTGCACAAGTTTCGGCAACTTTTGTTGTGGTTTCCTCTGTTAAACTGCTGTTTGGACTCCCGCCACTGGCTGCATCTTTCTTGAGCGGCATGCTGTACTCAATGCCCTCCTGGCGCAGGGCGTTGCGCATGCCGCGCGTGGAGGGCGTGACCAGGGCATGCATTTCGGCGCGTCCACCGCAGCCCGCTGCGCGAAACAACACCGTAAACGTATTGGCGCACAGATAAAAGTACGGACACTGGCGGGCACGCAACAATTGAAAGAGTCCACGAAAGCTGTAATCCCATTCCTCGGCCAGAGCCTTGCGTTCCCTTTCGCCAATGGTGATGCCGTTGTTTTCCTTGGAACTGCGCGGGAAAAGCGTTAGCCACGGCAGATGCGGATGTTGCCAGTAGTATGTGCACTGATTGAAGCGCGTGGCGTCCGAGATGTCCAGTGTACTGTCCGTCTGATGCGTGTCGAAGCAGCGCACAAAGCTGGTGAGTCCGCTGGCCAGCTGTGAGGTCTTCAGCTGTGTGGCGGGCAGTTCGGTGGGGCAGAAGAAACGGACACGCGTCTTGAGGCACCAGTCCATGGGCAGATGCGAAGTATGCCTCTGTCGGGCGGCCAGCGCGGCATCGTCCTCCTCATCGGCCTGCGCCGCATGCTGTTGGTGCAACAACTTGGCAAACGCCTGTGCATCGAATTTCTGCAGCACCAATTTGGCGGGCGGTGGGCGTGTCGGCGTCTCACGAATAAAACAACTTGTGTTTGCCGTTGTTGCGAGTTCATCATCGGTTTTCTGCTTCTTGGCGCCATCTGTGGACCTGTAGAAGATGCATTATTGGCAGCTGAACAGCTGATTGCATTATAAGACTTACTTGGCAAATGGATTCTTTCGCTTTTGTGCTATTTTGGCTTCCAGCAGCTTGCACTTATCAGTCTCATCCAACTCGGGCCTCCTATTGTTGTTGTTATTGCTGCTCACACGTGCCGCCAATTGTTTCTTCTTCTGTTTCAGTCTTTGGAGCTTGATGAACTGCAAAATTGCATATTTTTTTTATAAGTTTGAAAGTTTTTGTTGTCTAAGTTGTTTTTAATACATCATCGGGTCGTGTCCATTTGGAGCTTAAGCTGGTTTCAGTAGACATGGTTATTAATCTTTAAATACTTAAATAAATTAACTAAAATCAGTCGGCAATAGCATTTGCCAAACTCCCGCGCAAAATGTATGTTTTAATGGTTGTTGTTATTGTGGTTTTTGATTTCATATTGCGAAAATGGGCTATCGATTAATTATTAAAGTTAACAGTATATCGAAAAATTGACAGTTGCAAAGACATCGATGGCTGTTCCATCGATGGCCTCAAGCCAAATTTAAAATTTTAATTACAAAAAGATAACAAAAATAATAGTGGGATTCCGTGTAAACGTTTTTGATTTGCTTTTGATTATTTTTAACCAAATATAAATCAGTTGACGGAACGACCCTTTTTGCACACTGACTATTTTTTTATTTAGTGAACAGCTGACAGCCTGGGCGAACAACTGATTGACAACTAAAAAGTATACAAAAAAAGGGCGTAATTGCACAAAATGCCAGAAAAAGAAATTTGTTATTATTATTAAATGAAAGTTTGCTCATCGAATATATTTTTATTGAATATTCGTAGATTTACAAAATTAGGGTGTTCACTTTGCCCTAGCAGCGTTGCAGATTGAAAACGTTGCAAGCTTGCTACGAGAACAGCGCTTTATGTGCAACGCGTTGAACTATTCAACAATATGCAAACAAAAAACAGCCCACTGTGGTTATGTGCAACGAAATCAGTTCAGAGCTGATTTCACGAAATCAATTAGTAAGACCACATTTCCCTGATTTGCTTCTGGACACACTGAAAATTTTGTATGGAGCAGCTGTGAACAGCTGACTGAAAAACTCAAAAGCAAATCAAAAACGTCATGTACCGGAATCCCACTAATGACTTTAATTGTGGAATAAAATAAATTGTTTATTTTTATCAAATATTTTCCTGATTTATCAGCTTCTCAACATAGAATCGATGACTCAAATCCATCAATATATTTTACAATTTGATAATTATTGGTCCTATCGATTTTTCAATTCGTAGACTCTGGTCACACATTATTTTGGAAACAAGAACATTCAAGATTTGGTCACGCTACAGTCATAAACTAAAATAACAAACATCTTAAATTCAGTCAAAAATGGATAATGGTAGTTTGGGCGAAGTTTGTCGCGTGTGTGCAAACAAAATAAAAGACAAGAATCGCCAGCGTCACATCTTCAATTATTTGCGAGGCAAGCTGCTGCAGAATCTGAAACTCATAACTGGAGTCGAGGTAAGCGCCGTAATAAAATTGCAGTCGCAGTCGCAGATTGACCAAAGAAACACTGTTGCCTCTATTTTAGCTATTGGCAAATGACAGTTTGCCCAACTTTATATGCGAGCGATGCAACTCGGAGCTTGATTTGGCTGTCAAGTTTCGGGAGCGTTGCATATTCTCACAGAATTATCTGCAGGATATGCTGAAAAAGAATTGCAACAAATTTGAAGCAGCTGACAATGAACTGTCCGAGGAATTGATCGACGAAGATCAGCTGGAGTACGTTGATCCAGACTTGGAAATCGAAGATTTGAATGATTGTGTGGAACAAGATGAGCAATGTGAGCCTGAAGATGTCGTCGAGGATTTAAGTGAAGCGGAATTAGTGGAAACGGTAGACTTCGAATGTCTCGAACCGGAGGAATCGCCGAATAATAGGAAAAACAAGCGACATTTTGTCCTATTGCAAGACAGTCGTCCCGCTAAGCGGCTACGCAATTTCTTTATATGCGAAGAATGTGGTGAATACTTTAAGAAGGAGAACGAATACAGAGATCATTTAGAAGGCCATCAGGAACGTAAGGAATCGCAACAGTTCTTTCCATGCACCCAATGCTCCTCGTTCTTTAACACCAAGACTATGTTAAATCTGCATCGACGTAACGAACACAGTGGAAATCGACTCTTTAAATGCAACACTTGCGGCGAGACATTTCTGGAGCATACCGCCAAGCAGCGTCATGAGATGTAAGTAGTATAGGTGACCAAGTTAATGCGGAATATGTGAATAGGTTGGGGAAAAAGAAAACCATTTTTTCAAAAGTTAATTACGGCTTGTCCGATTTAAGTCAAATATGTCGCGTTTTGTTCAATAACTTGTTGCCATTTTGAGGATACTTTAAAAATTCCACTCGTGAAGAAGCCTTGATCCCTAATGTTAAAAACTTGATCAATATAGTTTCACAGTCCTCAATTGATTTAGTTTTTTTGTTTTTGTTGCAAAAACATATAAAGATGATAGTCGCTTGGTGCTAGATTCGGACTATGTGTTGGATGCATTAAAACTCACCATCCAAGCTTCCTAAGTTTGGTGCGCGTCTTTATTGATGTGTGTGGTCTAGCGTCCTGATAGAACACAATACCTTTTCTTTCGAACAATTCTGGTCGCTTCTGGTCAATTGCAAATTTTCAAACGATCTTATTGTTGACAATATAGGTCCGAGTTGATTGTTTGTCCATTTGTAAGCAGTAGATTCCCATTTGGTAGATGATTCCCTTCCAGTCCCAACAAACGCACAGCATAGCCTTTCTGGCTTGAGCTGATTCACCGCGCTTTGACCAGGATCGTTTTCTTAGAACTTTGTCGTATGTTACTCACTTTTCATCACCAGTCACCATCCTTTTAAGAAATCCGTTTAAGAAATTGGTCGATTTCATTGCGCTTGGCCAAAGATTCGCAGATAGAAATTCGATCCATTATGTTTTTTAGACAATTCGTGAGGCATCCATACATCTAGCTTCTTTCTAAATCTAGCTCTTTGTAAATGACTTAACACTGTTTTGTGGTCAATGTTAAGTTCTAGGGCAAACAAAAGCATACCAAAGTTGATACACTAAAAAATAATGGATTACTTTTTTGCCAATCTAATATATATGAAAAATGTGCTGTCAGTTAAATAAGGCCTTATAAAATTGGTGTCTGTCAGTCATTTAATAAATATCTTCTTCTGATTCTCTTACAGAGCGCACGTCAATGAAAGACCATATCCATGCCTAGAATGTGACATGATATTTAGAAGCGTTTCGGAGCTACGCGAGCATTCTGCCACTCATTCCCAGCGCAAGTTTCGGTAAGAGATTTGTATACCTCTCAAAGACATATATTTTGCTAAAGAAACATGCACTTTTTCGCAACAGATGTGAGCCCTGTAATAGGAACTTTTCGACTCGCTATCAGCTCGATGCACACTCGAATACAAATCCACACAAACGCACTGTGCAGCAAATGCAGGACGAAATTGATATGCTGTGTGGTGGTTATAAGGGTGAAGACGAGGATGAGGTGGATGAGGAGGAGGAGGAGGAGGAAGAGGAGGAGGATGAAGATGGACTGATTGAATGCAGTTGATGCATATAAACAGTATTAAATAATAAAATAAATATTATTATTATTTATATATTTAAAGTCATTTTTATGTTAAACACTGCTTCTTTTAACAGTAATAGTTGATTAACAGCTGTTGAACAGCGCCTTAATAGAAGCTTTGTTTAACATGACATTAACATTGGGAAGCTTTTCTTAGCCTTAGCGCCTGCGCCTGCGCTTGGAAGCGCATTTCTTATCAACTTGATAATATGCATATGTTTGTATAAATATATACTTATATGAGGGCCAAAACCGTATGTTGTGTGTATTCTCTGTATTCAACTGGTTGTCACCACATAACAGTGACAGTGACTAACCCAATATCGTTATACACACCACATACGGAATTTTTTACAGCTGCTGCAGTCAAAAAATCAATATTATTAAGAGCTCCGACGTAAGCAACGATATCATTTTTATAAGTGCGCAATATGTTGGCCCAGATGAAAGGTAAGCTGGAAATATGTGCGCGTATGTTAAGGAAAAAAATGACATTTATTGATTTTTTCAGGTATTGGCATGTTAATTGGATGTTTCGCTTTGCTGCTTGGCGGCTTCTCTGGAGTGCAAAGCTTTCAGTCCAAGGATAGCATCTTTGCGGATGTCCTGCTGTCCGAGCTGTTGAATCGCATGGATAACGACATGCAGGTGGGTTACTATGATGTGGACAATGAGGGAGATTTGGCTGTAGCTGCTGCTGCTGCCGCCGCTGCCTCTGCCGACAAGGACAATGTGGATTTGGTGTCCCGCTCGGAATATGCCAGATTGTGCGACGGTGGCGCTGATTGTGTTCTGCAGCAGAGAAATGGCAATAATCCCTCGCTACGGGATCAGGAGTTCATGCAGCACAGCTCGCTGTGGGGTCATCAGTACGTCACGGGTGGCATGGGTGAGGGCCAAAATCGTTACAATACCATCGTGAAGACCGACGCCAGTTTGCCCGCCTACTGCAATCCCCCCAATCCCTGTCCCGAGGGCTACGACATGGAAACACAGGGCGGCAATTGTATCACTGATTTCGACAATACGGCAATTTATAGCCGAGAGTTTCAAGCTGCCCAGGATTGCACCTGTGACAATGAGCATATGTTTGATTGCGCCGACCAGGAGAACGGAGGTGGGGCTGGTGGTGAGGCTGACAATAGCGAGATGAATGCCGCCGTTGAGAAGTTCCTGATGCAACAGTTTGGCAATGACAACGGACTGAACAATGCCAACGGTGTGGTCAAGAAGGCCGGTCACATGGCCGGACTACGTATGGATGCTATACCCAATCCCTTCCTCCAAGTCGGCCCAGATGATCGTTTGCCAATTGCTGCCAAAAAGGGCAATATGCTGTTCCATTAATCTGTATCGATCTAAAATATGTTTCAGATCACATAATATGAAACTATTGAAGACGTTATGTGTCTAGGACTTAAGAGTATTATCACAGTTTAATCAATATGTTATTCCTCATGCATAAGTAGAGCTCCTAGTAGCTTCCAAGTACTTATAATAATACGGTCCACTATTACATCTGTGTCTACACCACTAAAGTTATTCAAAATAAAAAATGGCTTAAAGTCAAACACACAAAAAGGAAAGAGATTAATCTTTAAAAATAATTATTATTCCCCATTAAAATACCATATATACCTGTGTCTATACGATAATAAGAATTATCTTTGGGCATTACTTTTTGAAGAAACTAGGAGTATTATCACAGGTTATTCTAAATGTACAGCCAAGTATTAAATCTAACTATTAACTAACTATATCTGCGTCTACTCCACGAACTTTATTCAATGGCTGATCAAACGAAAATAATATAAATCTTTAATTAAAATTGTATGAAGACACTATCAATTATTCACTTAAACTAACTAAATAATCAATGGCCAACATAAATGTAATCTAGAGACATTACTTCTCGAAGACGCTGTGTGTATCTTATTTTATAAATTATCTATTAAAGCCACTTCACAAAACAATTACTATATCTGTGTCTATACCACAAAAGTTCTTCAAAATAAAACAATGACTGGAAGTCAAAAAAAAGAACCAAGATTTATTTATCAACATACAACACACACAACACTTTCAGAATGCAAGGTTTACAGCTGTTTCAAGAGATGCCAGTCTCTTTCATCAGTACCGTTGTGCTGACTTGACCGGCGATCAAAGCCTAGATAGAATCAGTTGAGAATTCTAAGTCGCAAAAGTGACAAAATAGCTGTTAATAGCTGTTATAATAATATTTTCTTATTTAATTTTGAAGATTTATTTTGTTGATCATAAGTTTATGCACATTTATTTCTAGTTTCAAACAAAAGTTTTACATAATAATTGAGTTAATTAAAAACTATTAAGTACTATAGCAAGATTCATGTTCTGTCGTTATACTCGTACAATATAAATAGGTCTTCTTCTTTTCAACTGCTGCACTTTTAAAATCAGCTTTACAATGAGTATTATGTGTCAGCATTCACTGGTATTGTAGTCGGACAATCAGCCCATAAATCGGGGACCGTCAGCATCACAATTTCTTAAACCTAACCTAACAAATGATATAGTACATAAAGTATGAACGTTGTTGCCCCGATAAATCGGGACTAGCACGCCACCATTCGATAACATCACTGGCAGTGTGGTCAGCTAAGCATAATATTCGTTGTGTATTGACAAGGATCCTGCAATTTCCTTTCTATACTTATTTACAAATTACAATTATAATTTTCTGTTTCTTTTTTTTTTCTTGACTAAAACTCGAGTGAAAGACGTGGAATTTGTTGAAAATTTCTAGCTTAACATATTGATTTGATATCTGTTTGATCGTAACAGGCATTACAAACGTCCCGTATTATTGCCGGTGGTATTCTGACCCCAGGATACTTGATGCGGATTTCTTGTGGTCAAGCGAAGCGAATTCGCTTCGACATCCTCGTCAATGACGTGTTCGTAGCCCTGATTAATGGTACCACCTCCATTGGAGCCATAGATTTGCTGTAAGAGTTTTAATTGTTCAAAGTTTAAATTTTATGTATACATTTAAAGTTCCAGGTGGAAAAAGATCAATTTATTTTGAATACTAACCTCCGCAGGTCCCCCATTCACATTGAACACATCCTTGATGCTAATGCCGGCATTCGAGACACGTCCGCTACGAGGATTGGGTATTGCGCCAATGTTATTGACCTGTAGATAAGAATTCGTATCACTCTGTGTCTAAAACGAAGCGGGAAAGGCTAAGGTCGAGTTTCCGACTATAGGACACCCGTTACTTATTTAAATGATTACAAAATATTTTTGTTGCATACTTTTAGGCACTTTGATGTAAAACTTAAATCAGCCATTACCTATTTGTATGCACGGACTCCACACTTACCAAATAAGAGATATTTCGTTATTGTTAAAAAAAGCCATTATCACCTTTCTATTTGTCCGATCTTGTTTACATTTAATAGAATGATGGCCAATAATAGTAGTTAGCATTGATTACCGAAAAAAAAGTTATACAGTCTAACTTCCCTAACTCGAACTTCCCTAACTCGAAGTCTCTCTAACTCGAACAAAATCAAGTGGCAATACTAGGCAAATCTCATACAATTCTACTTCCCTAACTCGAAGTCTTCCCTAACTCGAACTTTTTTCGTGGATAATGGTGATTCGAGTTAGGGAAGTTCGACTGTATCTTAAAAACTGTGCGTGTGTTGGCTTTTCGCGATTTTCCGGAGGCGGAAATTCGAAACAAACTTGATCTGCAGGGGGTTGTTAGAAGTCTGTGTGCCAAATTCGGCTGCTATAGCTCTTATTTCCTCTGAGATCTAGGCGCTCACACAGACAGACGGACGGACATGGCTATATCGACTTGGCTGTTGATGCTGATCAAGAATATATATACTTTACAAAGTCGGAGATGCTTACTTTTCCCTGTTACAAAGTAACGGGTAAAATAATCTTTAGCTACAAGTTTAGATCTCTTACCGGCAATGCTGTTGTGATTCCGTATTCATTCTTGGCGCCCAACGTCTGCATCGCCGATTTGCGTCTTTCGGCCATTACCGAATTCTTTCGCACCTCTAGGGCTCTTATGGTCTCGGCCCTCATCGTCAGACGACGCGTTAATATGGGCGTGGCTGGATTATTTTCCGCATCGGCTGTGAGCTTCAGGAATCGCTTCTTGAACGCCACATCCAAGGTGCCAATTTGTCGACGCGGCTGTCGTGCCTTCTCCAAGTTTTGTATGGTCTTGCGTCGAGCTATGCGATCGGGTCCAGAGCCCGAATCATTATCATAGTCGCCATCGATGCCCTGTAAGCGTTGCAGGTTCTTCACTATTTCCACCGCATGCTAAAAAGAGAGAAATGTATTCATATAAATAAAGTTTCCTTTTAACTAAATCGATTCGATTATAATTACCTTATCTATTAGTTGATCTTGGGTTAGATCCTCCGATTTCTTCTTGCAGAAATTCAACTCGGTGGAGGCCAAGATGTGGGATATAGTACCAAAGCGATGGAACAACATGGCCGTAAATTGTATTACCAAAATTAAGGCAAAGAAGAAGACAAAGACAAGACCAATGGGTTCCAATTGTAGATAATCCTTGGAGATGTGCACCTATTGGGAAGTGTTAAAACCAATAATATTAGATTAAAACATATCAGAAGTGTTACTCATTTTTCGGGTTAGTAACATTTAACGATTGTTGAACATTCGAAATTGATTCGGGAATTAAGGCATAGAACATAGTACCAATTTTTGGTGATTGTGCTATGTTTACCATATGTGTGATAACCATATAAGTGTGTTATATATGCCAGGTTGTTGTTGTTTTTGTTTTGTTTGGTTTTTATATGAAACATGCTTTGAACTGGACTGTACTCATAACTCCTGTATACATATGTATATCTGGATTTTTAGATATTTATGGCATATGGTTTACAGTTTACTGTTAGATCTGGTTCATGTTGTTGTTTCTGCATTGATATGATAGAGTTTAAGTTGTTGTTGGTTGTGGTTGTTGGTGAAATGCCTGAACCATTAGAGGATGGGTTTCCATTAAGAGGATAAATCAAACGAAACGCCTTATAAACATTTAGGTACATAAAAACATATACACATATATAAATAACATTAGAAACATTCATTAAGAGGTTACCCCCACTTGTTAAATTGAAAAAAAAAAACAATTTTTTGTTACATTTTTGAAGAATAACTTTTAAAGAATATGTCCATAAAATTTCAAGTCGATCTGAACAAAATTGACCGATATATCAGCGTTGAAACACGTAATCGACTTAAATTTAAACCTAAAGCGAGTTTTTTTTTAACAGACATTTTCGAAGTCGGTGACCAAAATTACTCGAAAACTACTAAACCGATCTTTTTGAAACCTGACAAACTGTTTCAATAAATAAAAATGTAGTGTTTAATTGTACAATTTTTGTTTCGGCTGTCTTATAGCCAAAAAACCACCGTTTTTTTCAGTGAAAATCAAAATTTTAACTTTGATTGACCGCCATTTTGTGAAAAATATATTTTTTTTTAAATCATTCAAACTGGCAATAGTTCAAATTGTTATTTAACTAAATCCATCGACATTTCTTATTTCAAATCCTGTTCGCCACAATTTTGGTCACCGCAAAACGTAAAAATAAAAATACAATTTCTTTGACGGCCATTTTGTAACTTAATTATGCAATATTTTTGAGTTCAAAAATTACTGAAAGGAGTTCAATGTATGTAGTTTAAGATGACTTTATAGTCGTTAAAAAAAGTTTCGTAGTTTTCGTAAAAAAATTCATGAGAATATCCAATTTTCAGGACTACAAGTGGGGGAAACCCCTTAAGTATATTATGTATGTAACTGTGACTGAACATGTGTGAAGTGACATGTGTGAGGAGACAGACAGAGAGAGAGAGCGAGATAAATACAGTGGGAGAGAGAAGTTAGAGGTTTCCCTTCGAACAGGTTTAGGATATATTAAAAAACACACACATTTAGAGACACAGAACAGAACAGTTTGTTGTTTGTATTGTTTTTTTTTTGTTGGTAGTAGAAACCATAAACATAGTTAGGAATTTGATTAGAATTATATTTTGAATTATAAACCTCAGATGTCTCTTCGATATACGTAATGTTCGTTTTGACGCCCAACGGCCAAATAATATGCAATTTGTCCTTATTCAATTGCAACAAGAACACAATCAACACGAATAAGGCGTTGGCCATGAAAAATGCAAAGACCGACTTATTGCGCAGCTCAATCAGATCGGAGGCTATGCGGGCCTTGATATACACACCATTATATTATCGAAATCGTTATATATATATTTAAAAAAAAGAAAGAAAGAGAGAAAGAGAAAAATATGTTAGTCATGTTTGGAAATAATGATCAATTACCTCCTGGGTGGACTCGTCATAGGTAATGTTGGTTCGCACGCCAAAGGGCCACTTGACGTGGATGTTATCCTTGTTCAGCTGCAGCAGGAACACGATCAGCACGAACAGAGCGTTTATCATGAAGAACGCGAATACCGACGAATCGCGCAGCTCTTTGAGATCTTTAGCTATACGGGCCTATAAATACATTATCGACACACACACACACAAAACACACACACAAATACACACATTGGGATTGAGTTTAGGTCCTTTGGAAGCACCTAAAAACCATCCCAGTTAAAGCCAGTTAGTTTAAGATAATTCTTACCTGCTCCACGGGATCATTGTCAATGGGGTACAGATACTGGTCGATCAGATCCTTCCAGAACTGTATTTCCGAGCTGGACAAAAAGTCCACTTCACCCTTGCGCACATCGGGATCCTCAATCCAATAGGGATTCGTGAGGAAGTCACGTTCCTGTTTGGGCTCGGCAGAGGTATCTGAATCCGATTCATCCGACTCGTCGCCCGACTTCTCGGCCACCGATGACAGCAAATGATGATCCTTGGAGCCACTTGAGGTGGTGCGACGTCTATTGTGACGGGAGGCATGATGACCATGTGGATCCACAGCACTCTCGATGGTGTCAATGCGATTCTTGATAGTATCCAGTGATTCGGCAATCGAAGTCAGTTGTTGCTTCTCATCGGAGGTCTTGCCATGGGTGCAGAACACGCAGCGGAAGAGTCCGGCCAGGGAGAACTCAATGGATCCCTCCTCATCGTCATTATCACCGATGCCACTCTGTAGGAAGCTCAACATGCTCTTTTGCTTCACACGCTTCTTGGCCTCTTCGGCGGCCTTCTTCTCCGCCTCCAGCTCCTTCTTGGTCTTCTTGGCGACCACCTCTCGCGTGCCCCAGGAGACGACATTCAGATTGATGATGGAGTACAGGATAAGCAGCAGGTACATAGAGGGTATGGACAGCAAGTAGATTAAGCCGCATGTTATACACCAAAACTCTTGGGGATGCAAACATGCGGCTATGAAGAATGAGCCCACCATCGATATCAAAAAGATGGCCGAGGGCGAACCAATGCCGTCCTCCCCCAACTGTAGAGCGGTACCGACAATGACGGCCATCATGATCAGGGCATAGCAGGTGGAGAGCACCTGGGCAACGAACAGTTGGATGTTTGCCTTGCAGGTGAAACAGATGAGCATGAAGCCGAGAATTGGAACAATGTTGTAGTGGAACGAGGTCCAGTTGTCAATGCGAAAGGCGGCGACGAAGGCGCCCACCAACATAAGGAAGATCGTGCCGGGTCCCAGGATGGTGCCACCCATCAACATCATCTGATAGAAGACGTACAGCAATGAGATGTTGTCATTGATCTTGATTGTTCGCTTCGCATCGCCCAGAAGATCCATAATGTTGGCAATGGTTGAAGGCACCCAGCGACGTCGTTGATTGTAAAACTCGTTGAAGCCCTCCGGACAATGGGTATAGGCATCCGAGGCAGCCGAGTATTCGACCCGATAGCCACGTTGCAATAACAAGGTGCAGAGCCAACGATCCTCGCCCTGATCATACTGCACATAATGACGTGCCTCGGTAGGTTTCGTCGTATACTTCTTCATCACGTTATCGTCCATCAGGGCCTTGCCACGGAACAGGGAGAAACAGCCAGGGGAACAGAGCACACAGCCAATCATGTGCTCGGTGGCCTTTTGCAGCCAATGACCAATCGCGTACTCGAACAACTGATACCACACCATGGGACCAGAGCCCACAGGATGAATTCTTCCACAGGCAGCGCCCAGATTGCGGTTCTTCTTCATCAAATCCACGAGTAGAGTGACAGCATTCGGTTTGAAATCGATATCCCCATCTAAGGTAAGCAAGTAAGTATTT
This sequence comes from Drosophila recens, assembly GCA_037043495.1. Lineage (NCBI taxonomy): Eukaryota > Metazoa > Arthropoda > Insecta > Diptera > Drosophilidae > Drosophila > Drosophila recens. Next base: position 66,963 of record JBAMBJ010003120.1, on the reverse strand, counting down.
TCCGCAATGGCATCCTTGCGATCCACTGAGATGGGCAGCTCCATGAGACGGTGTCCCAGCAGGTAGTACATGTACATGACCTGTGACCAACGCTTGCGATGACGTATGCGATCCTTATCCTTGAGATGTGCAATGAACTTGGTTTTGCCCGGCAGAGTCCACACCAATCTTCCGCCATAGGGTGTGGGATATTTCTTGGGCGGACGCAGTCGTATCGTGGTCTGATGTATCTCCGAGGCAGCTTCATCCATGGTGCCAATCAATAGTTTGACGAAACGATTACACTGAATATCATCGTCGCTGTGATCCGAAATCTCAAAGGCATCGTCGAAGAAGATGTGCGCTAGAAGAAGAACAAAGTGAGTAAGTGGGTGAGATCTTTAGAGACAGACAGTCGGACTTGGCTATATCGACTTAACTGCGTATGCTGATCAAGAATTTATATACTTTATAGGACAAGAGATGCCTCCTACTGCTTGTTATATAAATCTTCTAAAAATTACCTTTTACGGGGTAAAAATCTAGTGACGAAAACAGTTCCATGCTCCAAATTTCTGATATCTTATTTTGTGACGAACGATATTAAGTTTTTATCACACTAACCAGGAGAGTTACCAAAAGTCTTACTATGCACTTATGTTAGTTAAAACTATCCCTTTCTATCGATATACCTATAACTCGATCTTTCGTCACTAGCGTGAACTGTCGGACACAGTGATCGCCACTAATTTTAGATCCCTGTGGACGGAAATCCGCCCTAGTGACGAAAGCAGCACGAAGGGTGTAAGGCGACTAGCAATATATACAGGAAGAATGGAAAATTTGCTATGACCGTCCGATCCTTGTGATCTACACGCAAAATAAATCGGAGAGATCCTTGGATTCTGTCCGATCAGATCAAGTTATATTCCGATTGTAAACTTACTTTCAAACTCATAATAGTCTGGATCGAGAACTCGCAGATACTTTTGAGCCACACGTCTTGCACACTGATCCTCATCCATTCGCATAATGCTCTTCAAGAACTCGATCATTTCGTCCTTGGTCTCATGCCACATTGTGGCACATGTGTAGATACGAGTGATGTTATCTGAGGACTTGATTGAGGGTTTGTTTGGCGCCGAAGAGCGATCCGTATGCACGGAGATAGTCTCGTAGTATTCGTCGCCCTTTTCCTTCTCGATCTCAGACAGATCCTAGAGATAAAAGAGGGCATTAGGACGAGTCGGATTAACTGTTTGAGTGTCACTTACCTCCGTTTTGACATCCGCTTGATCATCTCGTCTTCTGTTCAACGCCATTGATTGATCAATCAACAGGGCAGAGTACATGGGACTCACATAGAGCTTCTCTGTGGTCGCCAATCTCTCGCACTTGGGTGTCCAAATGTGCAGGGCAATCCAGGTTTGACTGAGTAGCCACAGTATCCAGGCCCAGGCCATTTGTTCAGTGACAAAGTTATTGAATCGGAAGTTCGATGGACTGGTAAAGAATAGATAGTCCGGTATCGTGCCGTGGAAAAAGCAAGGATCATCAATGCGAATGCCACAGGCGGCAATCAGGAACGAGACGGCAATTGGGACAGTTAGACTCACGGGGAAGGCGTAACTGAAGCCCTGGATGAGAATCTTGCAGGCGAACTTGCCAAAGATGTAGCACAGATAAGCGCCAAAGATCTGCAGGAGCAGGACATACACCACAGTATTGTAGGCGGCATCCACGTCGACGGTATCTATGTTCGCCGATTCCAAAGTGTCGGGCAGAACTCCGCCCAGTCCCGCTGGCAACTCGTAGACGACAATCTTGTGCGGACTGAAGGCGTCGCTGTAGAGAGTGAAGAGATTGCTTGGCTCCTCGCCGTTGGCCCAATAGATGAGCATCGTGACGCAGATGAACAGTAGAATCTTCCACATCGAGAGGAACATGTGACAGAAGTAGCGTGTATAGTGCATCTCCTCCTTGATGCGTCCCAAGGCGCGCACAATGCCCAGTGGAGATTGAGGTGAGACGTAGTTCTCCCACCAGCCACAGGAGATCATCACACAGGCAACGGGAATGACCCAGAGCTCCCGACGGTTCTCCAAGAGTGGCCAGATAACCAAACCAGTAACCTGTGCTGCAACTGCCGCCAGATCAATGATCACTTTGATAAATCGTTTGCCCTCCTTGGAGGTGCGGGAGAGCAGCCCAAAGATGCCGGGAATGACGCAGAGGCAGTTGGTCAACATGGCCCCCTGGATGGCATCGATCTGTGGCAGCACCACAAACATGAGCAACGCGGTGCCCAGCGCACTCATACTCTCCATCAGCCAGACGAACAGAAAGTGTCCCATCTTGGGCACCGTGAACGTCTTGAAGAAGCAAATGCGCACTGATCTTATGAGTGATCCGATTTCCGGCAGGGAATACGCAATCACCAAGGCCCAGATCCAGGCAATACGCTCCTCCTCTGGCAGCACTACAACAAAGCTCTTGTCGCGACCCTGTTTACGAATTACACATTTTAAATTAGTCTGACTGATGATTAGTGGTCAGTGGGATTGACTTACCAGATCCTTGTTGCAGTACTCGATCCTTCGATCCTTGCGCACTTGCGAGGTCATAAAGAGAACTGTGCCTTTGGCTACAACGCCACCGGTTAAAACTATGATAAACGTAAATATATAGGCAAAGATTTTTAAAATCTTAATGGTTAATTCTAGACACTCCTGGTTCGCCGTCGAGCCGGTCTCAATCTTAATTGGCGGATCACGGAAAACATCCCAGCCTTTTGTCTCCTGTATAGTGCGTTGGCTGTTGACATAGATTGAAATAGCAAAATTAATAATTAAATTTACTTAAAATATTTTAATTTTTATTTAAATTTTACTAAAATAAACGCGATCACATTAAGATCAATTGGGCTGAATTTTATATTAGATAGCGAACGATTGAAAGGTATGTACTAAATCATATTTAATCGAAACGATCTTTAAAGATTAAGAAAAGTTCATTGGATAATGAATAAAATTGAAGTCAATAATTGGAAAAAAACTAACATAACTTCAGAAAAAGTCTGACTGACTTTCAACATTCATCGTGATAGATAAATATTTCATTAGATACAATAGAATAAGATAGTTTAACTCATCTATAAGTGAATTTAATTACTATTTTTATTTTTTTAATATACAGGTATGGAAATAAAAATAGTAATGACAGTTATTTTGACATTACGATTAAACATAAAGATCAAATCCTGTTGCTTTGGCATCAATGGGAAGGTCAATTCAATCCCGTTTGAATGATACACAACTTTACTTAACCCATTAAATACCATTAAATATTTCGAATTTTTGTAAAAGTCTACTTCTGAAACTTTTTTCCTCAACAAGCAACGGGATTTGATTTTCATGTTTGATTGAAATTATTTTCATAACTGTAATTGAAGCAGATGATAGATTCATGTAAAGGGTAATCTAACATATGTAGTTAGAAAAGATTTGATAACAAATATTTTAAGCAGAAATACAACTGATCTCTAAATCTTTAGATCCACCCAGAGAAAATAAAAAAAAATAAAATAGTTGCATAAAGCTTGTAATAAATTTACATTTTTTAATTAAGTTAAAATCCTGAATTTTGGTTAAGTAGAAACGACAAAATGATTTAAAAATAAAACGATTCTATTGTTCCGAGCAGCATTTAAATTTTGAATGGTATACAATATTTTTTTACGGCTTTAAAATTTGGACATCAAACGACCTGTAGGTTGGAAATTTGAAATATGAAATCGTAATATCCCTTGAATAGAATGAAACGAACTTTATTCAATTGGGTGATCACACTAGCTGCTTGGTCTTGACTTCCGGCATTTCAATATGTCTGGTATGACCACACCCTACTTATATTGAAAGTGATTGTCAGACAAAACAACAGTTGCTCAAGATCTGAGAGCAATACAGAGACAATTACAGCTGTGGGAATGGCAATTAACGTTGTTTGGCTCAACTTAAATTTTGTTCCGGTTTAAAAGAGAGATATATACATTTGTATTCATATATTTTAGTTAGACTTGAATGGTATGGATGGTAGACCCTCATCTTGTTATTGTTGTAGCTGTTGTCTTGTGGCAAAAAAATCGCAGCCAGCAATTTGCATAAATTGTCATGATAGATTGGCTGCAACATACTTGTACATATATACGAGTAGTATCGTACTATAAGTAAGGGACCTTACCTGCCGCCATAAATATCGTGTGTCAGCGGCGAGCTCTCGTCGTCGGTGAAGTTGTTGTCATCGCTATCGCCATGCTCCCCAGTGGCTGGCGGTGCCATCGGGCGATGCCGCACCGCAGACATCTCCCACGGTCGTTGCTAGCTCCAGCCCCAGCCCCAGACCCAAGCTCAAGTGCTCAGTCTTGGGATGAAAATGTTGTAGCTGCAATGCATTCAAGAAATGTAAATGGAAATTAATTGTACACCATGTCGATAAGGAGCAGGTTTTAGTGTACGGATATTTATAACCACTCAGCTGAAAGGTAGCTATTTTCAAGGACTTGCGTCCTTTGACCTGCAACGTTCTCTATGCAAGCAATTAACCGGTTTTAGATGGTAGTACCAGCACAAACATTGAAATGGACTTAAGCCGGATCATGTTTTTGCACATTCCTCTAGCTCTTTATATATAACTCTCTCTCTCGCTCTTTTGCTATTTGTGACTCATCTGCAATATATCTTTTCTCTTTCGAGCAGACATCCATTTATTAACAAGCTTTTCTTCGGCTCATCTTATTTGGCTTAAACTTTTCACTTTCTCTTCACGCAATGCTTTACTAATTGTTTGCCCAAATATTCACTGCATAAGTAATTAATTAAATTGGTTTTTAATTTGTTTATTAATTTAAAGTAAAAAAAATACACGCCTTAAGTGACACGCCTTAACAATGATATATGTAGATTTCAATATGTAAATATTTGGTATTGTCTTGCCTTAGTATTAACGATTTTTAATATTTCTTGAATCCATGGAGTATGCGTAAAAAAGTTATAGATAGTAAGTTTTCAAGTAAACACAAAAAAAAACAGAAAAATTTAATTTATTTTATAAAAAGTTTGGAATACATATTTATAAAAGGTATATCATATGGGCTAATCCGAAAATTTTTAAACCAAGGGCAAAAACTTAAAGCTGTCAAAAAACTGCCTGTTTCTTAATAATATATGATTTTTGTTATAACAGAATACATTTTCAGGCTTCAAACTACAAAATCAAAAAGGTTTATCGGTGGTTTGGTTGTTCATGGCCGAGGCTAATCAATTTATTCCTCTTTTTGACTCTTAATTTCAACAATTCTTGTAAAAGAAAAGGATGTTTTCAATCGCCAAAAAAGTGGGCAAAACGGTCGTCTGAGTGTTTAGCGGCTAACTCATCTTAAACTTTGTTTCATTTTCTTTTATTTATGATAAAAACTATATGGAAATAATATTTAATATATGTATATTAATAATTTGAAAAAAAAAAATGCGTGTGTAAAAAGTGTAACGTCTGCAACGTAACGTCCGCAACAGACAAAAACTAAGATTTTTAATTAACGAGACTACCTTTCTTTATTTTTGATGCTGAGTTGATATGGTCATATATTCTACTAAATTTTTTGTATTTGGATATTTTTTGTTGATTATGCAAAGTTCGCTAATATATGTGGAAATGCACGTTAACCTCAAATCGACTTCCATTTTTTGTAACGGCCGCAACGGAACTTTCAGAAAGCCTATTTTTTTTTCAAAAACAGTAAGAATTTTATCTTAAAATAGGTTGAAGAGTACTCCCAATGAAACACATTTTCCAGAATATATCATTAAAATTCACCATTCAGAACGCGAGCTGTATCAGTTTAAACATGAAAATTCGCGTGCAAATGTAACGTCCACAACTCAGGATTAGCCCATACGTTCTACAAAAGGCAAGTTCAATTATTTTAAAATAAAAGTTTATTGAATTTGATTGTTTCTGAATTTTTTTAGAATACTTTGGTGTAGAAAGATTCGTGTTTAAAGTGTCCCTTTTGAATTCCTATTTCTGCTTTGGTAATAATAAGGCCTCAAAGCGTTTATGTTTATAGTACTTAATTTGTAAGTATTTATATACAAAATATATTGATCTATATATATATCATCATAGTTAATTCACTCCAGATTTTTTACTTCCAAATTGATCTAACAGAAACTCCTTCTCGATAGACAAATAGTTCGATTTATTAACTAATCTTTGTTGTTTCTCCGCGAACGGAACTAAAGTTGTTTCTTGTTTTGGTCTTATGATAATTCCAAATAGTAGCAACTATTCATGTTGCATTGTTATATTCAAAGACCTTGTGCTACATTTTCACAGCAGCGAATCAGATTGTTATTGAAGTTGTATTTAGAAACTTTGGAAGGCATGAAGAAATTAATAAGCATATGAAGAGTCTAGTTTACAAACATCGCTAGGACGGCAACGAATATTGGAAATAAATTGTTTAATTTTTTTTTTTATTGTGGACTTTGGTAAATTAACTTTACAATTTGCTAGTTAATTTCAATCACTAAAAAGCAGTCAGAACAATTGGTCAGAATTCAAGTTGCAAGTTAAAAGCTTCGACTTGAACTTTCGATGTCGTAGAAGATTTCCTGGTCTTGGTTATCGTGAAAGTTGAGAAGAGTCCTTTTAGTATCTCGCAGCTTATCACGGGAATACCCTGGGGGTTGAGATATTCCACGGATCCTCGTCTTGCGGGGCAAACTGGTGCAATTGTCGACGGCCTTCAAGGGACTGGGATTTTGATATGATCTGCGTTTTACTTTTGATCTAAAACAAACTGACTTAGCCCGGCGTAGATGTAAAGTTGTAGACGATGAAGGCAGAGGCGACACATGATTAGCACGAGGATCAGTGAGAATAGTTTTGGCCTTAAGAAAGCAACTTTGTGGCTTTGGCTTCATTGGCTTGGGCTCAAAAACCGGCAACACTTGTGGCGCTGGCCGAAACTTTGGCTGCAAAATGAAGCTAAGGAGCTCATAGTTGGTTTTGTAGGCATCCAAATACTTGATCATCTCGGCCCTTGTCGTCTCCTTGACTTGATCGCTTTTGTCTTTCGTATTAACATGACAAAACCCACTGTTGATCAAATTCGGAGGCTGAAAGTCGCAGCTCTGCTTAAATGAAGACTTTTCGAAGTCACCATCAAAGCACAGCTCGCGATTCTTCAACATATCATAGATATTGGTTGTATTTTTGTGAGAAAGTCTCTTCTGTTTGCTCATGTTGCCGAAATCTTCTAAATTTCCTTTTGGCCGGTAACAATTTTCTTATTTTGGGTCTTGCAAATTTTGAGCCTGAAATATTCCCTACTTGAAATAGTTTTGAATTAAAATAAAATGTAAAGTGTTAAAACAAAGCTAGATTGATGAATGAAAGGGAAACAGCTCAGGCATTGAATTACATAAATTAACGGATGCTGTTGGTGTCAGTTTGGCGTCTGCGCAGTTGTGGTTTTCCTTATCATATGATTACAACCCCCAACAACAGTGTCAGCTGCTCAGCTGCGTTGCATCCACCCTCAACGCACTTTTTTGCTTGGGGTGGGAGAATAAGGGTAGATTTCCTTATGGCTATGTGTGTGTGTGTGTTTGTGTGTGAGTCAGGATGCTCTAACCAATTCGAGGTTTTGCAGCTTATAAGGGCGATACAAATGTTGGATTTCAACACGACCGTGTGGCCTAATGGATAAGGCGTCGGACTTCGAATCCGAAGATTGCAGGTTCGAGTCCTGTCACGGTCGCAGCTCTTCTCTACCAAGAAAGTTGTAGTTGTATCTTTTTTTAAATCATTTATAAATTTATTTGCATAAAATTAAGTGTAATAAAGAAGATAAATAGATTTAAATGCAACTTTAAACCATCTTTATTTTTTTATTAGACTTATTAATTACCTGCAACAATAGAAACTTGTTTTTGTCTTTGCAATTTCATGTGGAAATATTCAAACAACAACAAAAAATTAAATTAAAACTGGTATACCCTGGAAATTGAAATTGAAAAGGGAATTCGAGCTTAGATAGTGATTTAATTTGCTTATATATTTTCTACAGTTATTAACAACAAAGAGACATGAAATAAAGTTTATTTGCGTCTTTAAGTGTAATATTTGTTACTTTTAATGTTTCTAGCTTCTACGCCTACAATATTAACTTGTTTTTACTACTGCCCATTTTATGTGGAAAATATGCAGTTGGTCATCTAACAGAAAAAAGCATAAAAAAGTAATAGCTATAAATTAAACTGAAATTAGCATACCCTGTAGGTAGGTTAATTATACTTTGAGCACCGCAAATATAGAAAATATTGTGTTTTGTTTAGTAATTGACTTAAGTCTACAGGGTAACAAACGGTCGATTACTCTCGACTACTATTCGTGCATTCTTTGCTGATTTGTCGTTCTCCGTCGATTCATTTTATAACTCTGATGTCGTCTCTAAATGTCAAATGTCCATGAGATCGGACGTAGTCTTAGATTATGAGCCAAGTGCTAATATATTAAGTCGATAATGGAATAGATATTAATTCGACAGAATCAAGATTCTCTGAAACAAGTTGGAGCTGATTTATCAGGCATTGATTTTGAAATAAAAATTGATTATTCATGTTGCACTGTTGTAGTTGTAGTTTTCAGCAGAGCAGTTCACGTAGTTAACCCTAGTTAACCTCTAGTTACAAACCCACGACAATTCAAGTACGTGCTATCCATACCAAATCTGAACTGTCCGTAGAGATTTTGAGATGAAAGAAACTGATTAGACATTCATGACAACACGCCAGAAAAGTCGTAGATGTGTGTGGACATACAGCTAGAAAAGTCGAGTAGTAAAGGATAAAAGACAACAATTGAGACAACTTATAGATCTGTTGATAAACGACCGGTTCTTGAGACTCGAGTAACAGGAAAATAAAAGCAAAAATTCAACAGATCAGACCTTGGGCTGGGCAACAGCGTAAACTGGTCTTTTTTTTCTCTTTCTTCAGATATAATTGGATACAATTCATTTACTATATGTATGGCTTTTAACAATGCCACAGCTGCAGGCACTCAACATTTTTTGGGGCAAGACTCGAAGTTGAACTCAAGTACTAAATTGTTGTGTTGTTGCAATAATCATATTAGCGCCTTATGCAGTGGGTGTTAGCCAAGTGAATGTTTAGGATATGCACAGAAAATATTTAAAGCAATTTATTGCTAAATTTATTGTACAAGTACTTTGTGCCAAAGCAATTAAAAGCCGCCAACAGATACGTCAGCTGGAAGGAAAAGTGAAAGTCAAACAAAAAAATACAAAAATGTTATAATAAATGCGAACTATGAATAAGAAACCAGATACATATACAAAAACAATGCAGTAGTTGCAACTGTTGTTGCTTCAAATTGATTGCCACATTTAAGCCGAGTAGTCAAAACGGGAACAACGAACAACGAACCTATCGAATCGAATCGACTCGAATCGAGTTGAATTGAAGTGAATTGACCACGCCAAAAGCTGAACGCGCTTGTTCAACCAGTTTCTCGATGGAGTACAGGAAAAGCGATCGACTTAAGAAATATGTATGTATGTATGTATATGTATCTATGCACAAACCATGCTCGCACAATGGCAAAAAATAATCACAACAATAAATGTGGACAGAATGGTGACATGGACAAGGCATAAACTGGGCATGGACTGGGTGTGGGTTCACAGATTGTGTAAGCCATATAAGGCATTGATTTATGCATACAGACTAGGTTTGATCTATTGATTGATAAAAGCCTTTTCCTGTTTCTAAACTTCATTTAGTTAAGCTCCAATTGATTCGCATTTTTTATGTGTACTTGTACATATTTGTGCTTGCAGTTTTTTGTTTCTAAAATTAAGTTAGTTAGCTCCTATTAATTCAAACAGTCTTTGCATGTACTCGTATATTTGCTTGCAGTTTTCCTTTCTCTAAAATAAATTTAGCTGAAATCCAATTAATTCCCACTATTCGAATTTTGTTTGCAGTTTTTTTTGTTTATAAAATAAATTTAGCTAAAATCCAATTGATTAAATTATGTTTACATTTTTTTTTGTTTTTAATATTAATTAAGTTAAATTCCAACTGATTCTAACTTATTTATGTTTGATTTTTCCTATTTTAAAAATAAATTTAGTTATATTCTAATTTTTTTTAAACACATTTTGCATGTACTCGTATCTGTGTTTGCAGTTTATTTGTTTCTAAAATTATTTTGGTTAAATTCCAATTGAATTTAAACTTATTTTACATGCATTTATGTTTGCATTTTTTTGTTTCTCAAAATAATTTAGTTAAATTCCAATTCATTTAATTTTTTTTTTTGTAAAATTAATTTAGTTAAATTCCAATTGGTTCAAACTTATTTTTGTTTGACTTTTCCTATTTTAAAAATTAATTTATTTCTAAATTAATTCCCATTTTTTGCATATTCTCGTACTCGTATTTGTGTTTGCAGTTCAATAAACCGACTTCGACTTCCACTCGAGTCTCTGTCAATTGAATGTTCTTTAAAGCTCTTTTTTTTTTGCCAACTCATTAAGTCAAGTTCCAGCAACTTTTGTTTGCCAACCATATTACCGTTATGCACATGCACAGACATGCACAAACAGGTAAATGTGACTACATGGAATTGTACAAAGGTTCAGCTCGCTCTGACTCACAAAATGAGAATCGCGCTCTTAAAGTTAAACTGGACTCTCATTAGGCATCTTTTATAGATTTATCCAACTCTATAAAGTTCCCTAAAATTATATGTATGTATGCAGATCTAGAGATATGATCATTATCCATCGTGAGTCACTATACTTTGATTCATAACGAAAATCTTTTATTTTTTTTTGCATAATGCGTAACTTGATTCGAAACTGACATTTAATTGGGGTTTTTTCTTGCTCGTTTCATTTAACTAAGCTGAAATATGAGTTGTCCGTTGTCTTATACAGAGACGAGTATGACACGTCTTTTATTTAGGGCTTGGTTTTTTCTTTCTTTTTCATTCGTTTCTGAAACCAGCGATGACTGTGCCTTGCACAACTTCGAGGACAAGTTCATTAATTCATACAAATGAATACGAATGCGCTAACGATGCTGTTGCTATTGTTTATAGTTCTTAATGTTTTGCTAATTTCGCAGTGATTTTTAATATTGACAACACGCCTTCAAAATACTGCAAGAACAACAGTTACTCGTATATGTACATTATAAATAAAGTAATAAAAAAAGGTAAATAAACATCGCATACTTGCTAAAGTTTATTTGACGGGCGTTGAGTGAAAAAAATATTGTGTCCAAAATTTAAATAAGCAAAACAAATAGCAAAACACAGAGAGAGAAAGAGAGCGCAAGAGAGAGAAAGAGAGAGAGAGAGCGAGCAATGTCTTTGGCTCTGACTCTGGTGTAGGCGTTAAGGCCAATAAAATTGTACGAAGATCAAGCGTCGCTGATTGCAAATGCCAAATGGATGAGACAGCTGGAAAATCCGCTGAATAAAATACTGATACTAATTGACATTTTGTTAGACGGGATTAGTCTGGATTGGGAATTGGGGGAATTTTACTTTTTAACTCCAAAGTTTTAAAGTTAACAACACTCTGTTAAATGCCAAAAAAAAAAACAAATGTCTTGCTAATTAGAGTTTCTAAAGATTTTTATAGAACAGCTTTAAGGTGTGTTTTTGCGTCTTTTCTTTTAATAGTTTATCACATTCATTTTTGCTTTTTTAGGGAACGGGTTTTGGTAAACAACGCAGCAATGATATCGAGTCCGAGAAATAAAATGAAAAAATGCAAAATAGCCTGTTTAATTTAGACGCTTGCTTATAAAAAGCAAAAGTGTTGCCAAAGTCTTACACAAAACACGTTAGCTAACAATGAAAATAAGAAGAAGTTAAACAAGAAAAAAAAAAAAGACGGAAAGCGACTACTGAAATGGAGACTGAGAATGAGATTGTGTTTTGTATAACTTATAACTTTCACATAGTATCAAAATGTACCGTTTGATGCGACGGCTGACGATGACGATGAAAGAAAGAAATGAAAATGAAAAGGCAAAAGAAAAAGAAAAAGCAATGCTAAGAGGCTAAGAGAAATTATGTTGGCCTAGTGGCAGCAGCATCAGCAGATTTGTTGACGTGAATGTTGTTTCTTTTTTAAGAGCTTAATGCTCTATAGAATTTCAATGTGTATCACAATGTCTTTGGTTTTCACTTAAATATCATTGAACAAAATCATAAAATACTGCAGACATTTCACTTTTCTGTGCTCAGTTGCCACTTTTTTAAATATCTTTACATATATATTTCGGAATCGCATGCGTGGCCCACAAAATGAATTTTCAAATTTTATTTAGCATTTGATTTCTTTCTTTTTATTAATTTGTTGCTTTTTTTCTTCTTTGACGTTGCTCGTTTTTGGCTTACTTATTGTTCGTGTTGTCTTGTTGTTGTTGTTGTTGATATTGCTGCATTAAACTTTTAGCCAGTTATACACATACACACAAACACACACACTTATGCAAACGCACACGCATGCGCGCACGTACCGTTTTATGAGACGGAGATAGAGACGGAGACGGAGACACAGACGTGATTTTTACTTTCGGCCTTTTCCGCTGTCCGCACAAATCTCTTTTCGAGTTCGTTGTCTTCGCCAAACTGAATTGAAGTCTTTCGTTTTTGCTTATTGGAAGTGGTCGCAGCTGTGGTTGCTTGGTCGACTCTTTTTTTGCTGTCGCTTTTGCTGTTGCCATTGGTGACTGGAAGTGTATGTTTTTGTTGTTGTTTTCATTGAGATTCGGCTTGCTGGCTTTGTTGTTGGCATCAACAACTTGTTGATGTGGCTATGGAGCTAACGGTTAAACAGGCAATGATTGGCTTTAATACGACTACTCATATTTGTATACATTTTCTTCATTTAATTTCAAATTTCTAACAATTTGCATTTAATTGGTACATGTACATGCATATAAATTTACATATAATTATATCGGGTATATCTTTCATATACTACTACATACATTCCAACACACTCGTACCATGTTTTTTGCGATATCTTCGTCGAGGTCGTCTGGTTTCTTGTCTCTCATTTCTACGATGCCGTTTTTCTGACGCGTCTTTCGCTGCTGCTCCAAACGACAGGCGAGTGAGAGAGCGAGAGCGTTGCAATTGGAAGAGCCAGCTGTTGGAGCCATTGGAAGGAAACGTTGCAGCGCATGCGTAGCATCTGTAACGAATGAAGGGTAAGAGTTTGAAGTAAGAGAACATTAAAATGAATTCATCTTAATATTGCATTTTTCATACACTTTATTGTAAGACATTTTTTACTATTTTCTAGCAATCTTTAATATTGTGTGATTAATTAAATTTTCTTGAAAATGATTCGCAGAATGACACAAAATTTTGTTATTTTTGTCGATTTTTTTTTAAATTAATATACCAACTTCACCAGGCGAAGCGTAAGGTGCATCAAACATTCTTTACAATGAAATTAAATATATTTTCCATAATTTATAATTTTTTGGTTTATTGAATTTGTACTTTATTGAAATTTTATTAAATTAACAAATAAAAAAAAATCACATCCAAATTTCGCGCCAAATTCCATTTTGACATATAGAGGGCGCTTTTCTGATATGGTCACACCACTTCATACTTGTGCATACATATATATATCGATAGGCAAAAATATCGTTGGCGGTATTTGCAGGTCTGCTAAAATAGAAAATCGCACTGTTAACAAATGTAACTCAGAAGTGGATAAATTTAAATTAAAACCACTCGCTAAAGTTTTTACTACGCATTTGTCGACAGAGAACTGGCATTGCAATTCATTATTGATTATCGAATCTGTAAGATAAATACATATTTTCTTGCATCTGCAATAAGTGTAGAAAAGGAGTGACGAAATATTTTGTATATAATCATTACCGCTGTTGTAAATGACAGTTTCTAAGTGCCAACAGTAACAGTAATATGCATTTTTAAGGAACTAAATAAACAGTATATTTGGACTCAGTTCGTTCAGTTAGCTAAGTGAGTTAGTGATGTAAATTTGAGTGGAAACATCGATGTCGATGCTCATCGATGTTTTCAAAATTTAACATCGATGTTGGTTGATACATCGGGTCGAAACATCGATGCATCGATGGTTGTCTAATAGAGTTGTCGATTCTAGTTCAGTTGAAGGATTTAGTTCAGTAGTTCAATTTTTAGTGAACGAACTAATCGGTCATATAGTTCAGTAGTTCAGTTACTGAGCTCAATCGGTGACTCGAGTCCCATTATCGTTCAATAGTTCGTTCGAGTCCTTTTATAGGTCAGTAGTTCGTTCGAGTCGTTTGAGTCGTTCAATAGTTCGTTCGAGTCGTTCAATAGTTCGTTCGAGTCCCATTATCGCTCGTTATATTTAAAAATAGTATTGAAAATAAAAGCCAATTTGTGATTTTAAAAAGAAAAACAATAAAATTCATACTTTAATCCAATTAGTCTGAGTATTAATCTTCTCCAAAGATAATAATAATAAAAAACAAAAACAAATTGCTTCACGCAAATTAGTAACATTTGTGTTTTGACTGAAATATCCGTCCAAGTCTGCCTGCCAACGAGATAAAGTAATAGAAATTAGCATACAGGCTAACAAAATATAATAAAAAGCTTACCTATTCTATATTGTTGTGTATGAAAGTCAATGTCTACTTTATCAGGTTGCTGACCTGTAATGGGACTCGGTCGAGCTATTGAACGACTCAAACGACTCGAAAGACTCAAACGACTCGAACGAACTACTGACCTATAAAAGGACTCGAACGAACTATTGAACGAACGAACTAAGCAACTGAACTACTGAACTATAAGACCTACAATCAGGGATTTAGTTCGTTCGTTCACTTTGGTGAATAGTTCAATCGAACTTAGTCCGAACGATACGATACAACTCTATTGTCTAATGTTTGAAAACCATACCATTTTTAGAAGGAAACTAGAATTTCTTAAATCATTTTCTCTTAAAAACGTATGCTTTCATAACATATTTAAAGTTTTAAACAGTTTTTACCTTAAAAGTATAAGCACAAACTACAAGAGACCATTTTGATGAGAACTTTGAAAAGACATATGTAAGCCTTCTTGTAGCTATTGTATCTCTGTCCAATTTAAATAAATTTACTCACTTAGGCATTGCAAACACTGCCCAAATTACTATAAACTCATTGCCAGAGCGGCGAAAATGGCGTGTTGAAAGTGCGGCAGCCGATGTTTTGCAAAACATCGATGCATCGCCATGCAACATCGATAGATCGGCATCAACAAAAACATCGGAAAACATCGATGCTCGATGCATAATATTTGGACTCAGTTCGTTCAGCTAGCTAAGTGAGTCATTCGCTCGAACTAAATCCGAACGATAAATACTCACATTGCGTTAAAATTTTGTATGTCGCGTTGTTCGGCTGTTGCTCGTGTAAAAATTGTTAAAATTTACACAAACGCACATACCGCAGCCGTTAACGATTTTTAATGTGAGTAAAAACAAATAGGCAGCAATAATGGGAGCCTGTGTATGTCGCATGAATCCCGACAATGAGACAATGAGCGTTTCTTCGGCGAGCGCTTCACGTCCGGCCAGCGCAGGTGAGTGCCCCCTTCCACATCCCCCCCATCCACATTCATTCACATCCACATCTACATCAATTTGCATCCATTATCGATGTGTGCAATTGGTTTCTATTGTGATTATATTATAGGCATTCCAATGGGAGGCCCAACGCGCAAAAATCGCCCACTGTGCCATGAGACAATTAAATGGCGCTCGGACGTGCCATTAACCGAAGGACAACTGCGCTCCAAGCGGGACGAGTTTTGGGACACGGCTCCCGCATTTGACGGCCGCAAAGAGATTTGGGATGCACTCAGAGCGGCCACAAATGCAGCCGAGGGCCTGGACTTCCAAATGGCCCAGGCCATATTAGATGGCGCTAATGTATCCGTGCCTAATGGGTGAGTTTGTCCACCGACTCTTGTCAAACAAACAAAGCCAAAACCCATCCAGAAATAGCTTTAATGACGAGCGTGCAGCACTAAACACTAATTACTTTTGACGCTTGAAACCGGGCCAAAGAAAATCAATAATATTTAGTGATTTTAGGTGGCCATAACTCCAGCAATGCTTGCCCACAGCAATTTGTAAATGTCCTTACTGCAACTAACTATGCAGCCGGGCCTTTTGGCAGTCCCATGAGATATGCCACAATCCCATTGATCTGGTCACAGTCCACATTCCATATATTGCACAAAAGTTAAATCGACTCATGGAATTGATACTTCCTGTAAACAATCTGCTTAGGATATTCTATAGTTAGACTTGATGTTTATTTGATTAAAACTAATCAGTTTTACTGATAATAAGCGAAGCAAAGATTAGAAATAGAAATTTAGTTTTCAGCTGTTTTTAAAATATTTTTTTTTCTTTCCGACTTTATCAACTTTTAGCAGTCACTTTGACAACTTTAACTTTTTGTGATAAGTAAAAGTTAGGGCATACACTATTCGACTAAGTTTTCTTTGTTTTGTTTTTGTATGCTTATTAGAAATCGATTTTTGAGTGACGGCCAAACAATGCAGTCCATAACTCTCGCAATGTGCGATATTTTATTTAAATATAGTGCTGACCTTTCCACATCCGTTCACATTATTTGAATGCTTTAGCAGATGTCCTTGCTGCTTGGCGTTGAGTGCTGTGTGCTGTGTGCCGTCTGCCACCAAATTCACATTCATTTATCAGTCGTTATCTGTCGCCAGGCAGCGACAACAACCTGTACTTGGCATTGCCAATGTGTATTAGCCTTAGAGCGACGTATTGTCTAATGTGTTTTAGGCAATTGCTGATAAGATAATACATACACATATATTCATTGAACATTCTAATTGCAGGTACCTCACAGAATGTTACGATGAGCTCGGTACACAGTATAAGGTGCCAATTTATTGTCTATCATATCCCATAAACATTGTTAAGGAAGAGAACGGACGCGATTCACCAGCTGAATACTCAGAGCCCGTTGATGGGGGCACCGAAATCATTCTCAAGCTGCGCATATCATCTACCATGACTGATGTTAAACTGCCGGTATACTCAAAGGATGCAGTGGGACAGTGCAAGAAAAAGCTGCAGGTAAGTTTTACATTATAATAAATAATGTAAATGAGGCTTGCTAATCATTGGTTTGTCGAATTTTAGGCCATGGAAGGCGTCGATGCATGCTGCCAGCGTTGGTTCTATAGCGGCAAGCTGCTGGGCGACAAGGTGCCCATCGAAGAGTGCAGCATACACCAAGGATATGTGGTACAGGTCATTGTTAATACGGAGCACTATAATCACGACAACAGCACGAGTATCGTTCATATGTCACTTGCGAGCTAGCAACGCACCAACTCTTGTAAACTAGTCAGCATAGGTAACAACAACCACAACAGCAACAATAACAACAGCGACAAGCTATATCATCGGCAACGGCAGCAACAACAACTGGCTAACAGCAGCAACATATACAGTAACAACAATGCCATATACTCAGGCAACAGCACAAGGAACTTTATTGTAAAGCACAAAAAGCCACAGCAACAAGAAAGTCAACGACAGCAACAACAACAGCAACAGCAACTGCTAACGTATTGCATTTATAGAAATGTACAATTGCAACAACAAAACAAACAAAAACAAATTATTGCTGTCATTTGCACAATGCTGATTGTTGACTGAAATTGTTGTTTTTGAGGCTGCTCGCCCCATTTGTTGTTGTGGTTATTGTTGCAATGCTTTTGTAATATATACAATTCAGAGCAAAAAACAAATTAAATGAGGAATGCTTATAAATATAAAATTATTTATACATACATATATATACATATATTTTTTTGATAATTTAGCAGTCCTTATAAAGCATTATTTATATATAAGCAGCTGTATTGAGTATAGAAATATTCAAAATACGCGCATGAAATTCACAGTTGGAAATTAAATAAACAAAATGTACATTATTTCATGGAATCAAAAACGTAACAAAACAAACAAATGCAAAATAATTACAAACTGTTTATTAACTAATTATAAGCGAATCTTGCGAAACATTTGTATGTATTGTAAAAACATAAACAAAGAACTGTAGTATTTGTTAGTAATTGAACAACAACAAGATGCAAAAATTATTTGAGTTAAGTATTTGAATTACTACATCAACTTTTGATACTTGTACAATGGAAGCATAAATGTAAGAATGCCAAGCACAAATTGAAACTGAATAACTTTTTGTAATCAAATGCAACAAAAAACGAAAACAAAGATAACAAAAATATTTGTTAAACATTTTTCTTGCTCAACGTAGTTAACATAACAATAGTAGAATGTGATTGGAGAGGGAAACGTTAATATCGCATAGAGTATACCCAAGTACCTTATAAATGTATATGATTTTTGCTTATAGTTTTGTAGCCATAACAGAAATACAATGAAGTGCTTATTTATTAAACAAACCTTCTAATTTTCGTATGATTTAAAAAACAAAAAAAACCAACATATTTATTGCAATATTGCGATTCGAAGTAAAAAAGCGAACGCAGCAAATGGAATACAATTAATATTAGTTCATATTGTTTGAAACATAATTGAATGCACGTACAGACAATTTATATTTATATGGCATAAGAAAAGAGAAGTCAGAGCCATTTTTTTTTTAAACAATACTAAACAAGTACTGTACAACAATATCAAGGTGTTGTGTATGAGGCACTACCATGTCATCAATGTGTTTTTGCCTTTTACCTATTTGTGTACCATATGTTACATTTTTATTCTAACTTTTTTAAAATTATAATAATTGTATTATATCAAATAAAAAGTAAATGCGAAACCATGAATTTAGCCACGAGAATCCATTTTCTGCAGAAGCGTCAGGAACGAGAAGGCCGTTGTAATTGTCTGTGAAGAGACCACAAATAATGAAAAATAGATACATTTATGAGTATGTCAAAAAGAGACTACTTACACCCCTAAAGCGATCCACGTCTAGATTGTATATTTTACCAGCAGTCAGGCGAAACTGTCGACGGGAATTCATCAGAAAAAATAGATATTCGCTTCGCACCTGTCGCATGTGAAGGTGCCAAGGACTCCGCCAGAGTGCTTCCCCACAACGCTGACTGTTTTGATAAATCAGCTCGGCAAAGTAACAGATGATAAAGAGCTCATAGGCCACCAGCAGCAGATACTGACCCAAAGAGACCATGCGCATAAATGAATTGGCCGTCGTGCTCTTGGTCGAAACGAACGCCACAAGGCACATGAGAAAGGTCACCTCCCCAATCTTAAATATCCAAATGGGATTGTAAAAGTTCTCCATTGCATATAGGGTTTTTGTAATATATTGATGTTGTTCCAAGCAACGTCTAAATGAGTGTTTAAAAGCGCCGGGAAAGTCCCTAATGTGACTGGGCTCTTGCTGTTCTCTCAGATTTTTGAGTGGGGTACACACTTCTTGGCAGTAGCTAAACTGATTCACTTCGGCGTCCGCCACGGATTGGGCTTCCATCAAATAGCTTAAAAAATTATATATAAGAAGAAAGATAATGCATTTTAGTGATGAAAAAATACACCGAAAAATCGACAATTCGATTTTCGCGAAAGCGATTTTAAACTACTTTACACCAGCAGAGACCTGTAATAAATTTCCGATTGATGATACTCTCACCAGTTGAGTAGCAACTTAAACATCTTGACCAAAACAAATCAACTTTTGACCATGGATTAAAATCGAAACTATAACCGTAACAGTTAGCCGATAATAACCGATTGAAATTAGTAACCGTAATTGAAAGTTTTTTACTATACCAAAACCCAAAAGCCGAAATTATTGCAACCGAAATAACCGTTAAGAAACCGGGAGTTTTCAGTTCGGTCATGCACAGCATTTAATTACGTTTTTAAGGTTTAATCATCGTTTTTCAATATCAATAAAAAGATCTTCAGTTTTTAAAATATTTGAGTATTTGTTTTCAAATTAAGATATCTTTAACATTTTTTAAAAATATTTTGTAAATCGTAATTACATATGGGCTTTTTCCAAAATCGTGCACGGGAAATTCGTAGGTGAAAAGGAAAGGTTTTTTTCTGATTAAAGGCTTACATATAGCATATTATTAGCTCTTTCATTGGTGCAACGATTAATTTTGGGTAATTTTTGAGATTTCAAGTGATTCGCACGGGACACGAAACAGAAGTGGTTTGTGTGGTCAACCAATTCAAACGACAATTTTAGGGAATTCAGAGGCAAATTTTTAATGCAACTAATTTTAAACTCGTGTGCATTGATGCCTTTTAAAAAAGTTATGATTTTTTTCAAATTGTTCATCAAAATTTATTCGATATTTCGAAAACAAATTGTAAAAATTGTTCTAAATTAAATTTTTAATATATTTCTATGTATTAAAATGGTTCATGCTACAATCTTACTTTCTGACTTAGTGTAATCTTTAGAACACAAACGGTCCATTTTGGAAGTAAATTATATAAGAAAATGGGCAAAAATATAGATAAAGTGAATTAATTCCAATGTAGAATCCAGGGATTAAAACCGAAACGAATATCGGTTTCAGTTACGGTTTCGGTTATGTTCGCATTTAGGTTTTCGGTTATCGGTTACGCAAAATCTTTGAATAAAGGTTTCGTTACGGTGAACCGGTTTTTGTATGTTTCGGTTTTGAAATACCGGTATGGCTTTGGTTCAGAAAAAAATTTTTATTTTGCAAGAATATATGTAATTATATTAATAATATAATAATAATAATTAAAAAGGCATAACGTTCTTAATGTTTCATTCACACATTTATTTCACATATAAATCAAAATTAAAAAATTAAAGAAAATCAAATAAAAAACTAAAGAACAAATTGTCAGAGATCGCAAACAAGATTTATGAGTCGGATAAAATAGACACAGTTCAAAACTTATCGATATAAATTATTTTTCAACTTGTTTTTTTAATTTTTATAATAAAAATTTAAATTAAAACATGCTTTTTAAATTGTTTTTAATAGTTATACCATAACTCTTATTTGCATTTTTTAAAACAACAATTAAAAATAAAATTTTTTTTCAATTTTATTATACAAATTTGGAAGTAAAAATTTAGTTTTGGATCTATGAAATACCGAAATTAACCCTTATAAATGAAGCGGTTACTAAACGGTTATTTCGGCTTACAGAGTTTCGGTTTAAAGGTTTCGGTCAAAAGAAAATTTATCTTTTCGGTTACGGTTTCAATCGGTTTTTACCGGTTAAGGGTTACGGTTTCGGTTAGGGTTTCAATTTTCAATCGGTTTTTACCGGTTAAAGGTTACGGCTTCGATTAGAGTTTCAATTCCTGTTCACAATACATCAAATATTTTTTGATAAGAAGTTTTTTAAATGTACGTGCTGAAGATAATAATAGCTTTCATTTCTCTGTACTTTATATTAATTTACCTCAATTCTTCCATAGTTGCTCCCATTTTCAAATAGCTTGTGGCCAGCACATTTTTCAAGCTACAAAATAAGACATCGTATTGACCAGACATAAGAATACTCAATACCATGTGAAAGCCGCTGGAAGAAGCAAATGAGGCAGCCACTTGAATCTGCCCCATGGCCTGGAGAAAGAATATCAGCTCGTAGACAATTGGTTGCTTTGAATAAAAATCAAAATACAAATCAAATGGAGTTGTTTTCAAATAGTTTGATTGTACATGATTAAACCTACAGTATAATCAAAGGGATACCAACAGGCCAATGGCAGACTGCGATCTCTGTAGACGATGGGAAGCATCAGCCAGAATATTGTGCCCACATAGCAGCAGTAAACATATGTCTTGATCCACAGATTCGAATTACGCAGTGCACCCAAAATAGTCACATAGGAAAATCCAGGTGCCGAGCGTGTCTGATGCTTCTCATTGATGGACATGATTATCTCATTTAAGAGCTTCGGTCTGAGGCGTCGAAAGTACAATTTCATTATAATGGCCCATATATAGATGATCGTTTGAATAAGACAATTAACCAGAAACTCCAGATCCCCTTGGCCATAATAAATGTAGATTGTACAGATATATAATACCACCAAATGCACACACACAAAATAATTAAACATCTCATAGATCCAATCGACAAATTTTATCAGACACTTGAGATAATCGCTTCTATTGTCTAAACGCCATGGATACATCGCCGCCACCTGCATTGTAGATCGTATAAATCCGAATAGATCGCGACGTTTCCATTGTTCTTCAATGAACATTTTGGAGTTCTCGACACGTTTCATCCCGATGCTATCGATGATTGCGATAGAGGACCCAGTTGGAATCCCTTTATATAGGCTCTGTGTCGGGAATGACCAAAGTGTTGGTTGCGAGTTCGCCAAAGTTTTCCCAGTCCCCAAATAGTTTAAATAAATAATTATTGTAAGAATTCAATTAGTGAAGCCCATTTATTGATTGAGTCTGCCCATTAAAAACCCATTAACCCATTAACAGCCAAGAGTCTTACGCAAAATTGCCGGAGACGTGTCTAAACAAAGCAAAATAGCAACGACCGTTATTCGTTGTCGCTTCTTTATTTATATGCAGCTGTTCAGCTGTGATTGAATCGAAATTATAACTTTGCAAAATTATGTTTTTTTAGTAACGATTATTTAAAGATTTTTAAGGATTTTCTTCAATGATAATTATAGTTACTACTACTACTAATACTTTTTGATCTGGATGGGCTTTTCTGGGTTTTTCCCAATCCTTGCAATGAATGTTGGATCATTTAACAAATTTCGTTTATACCCCCAGATCTTTAATTCTTTAATTCTTAATTTTTTAATAAACTTTTTATCTTTTCAGTTTAGTTTTAAATTTAACTATAAATATTTAATTTAAATTTCATATTAATAATCTTTGAATATTTTTAATATTTACGCTAATTGATTAAATAAATAAGTATTGATTAATTTTGAGTTAAATAAAACTCACAAATAATCATTATCAATGATTTTTATTTTTTAGCTCAAAATAAAACTTATTTTTAAAAAAGATTACGTCAGATAATTTTTTTCCGTTTGATAGGGAACCCATCAATTTTATTAAAGGGATATGCAAAAATATTGGGGGAAATCCTTCACAAAAGCCATGAATTAAAAGTTAGTTTTCTTTTGAGCGAAAAAAATGTCATAGATATTTAAATATTTAATTTTTTTCGCTCAAATTTAATCATTATCATTATTTGTTTGTCTATGTATTCAAGTCATAGATTTTTTATGTGCAAATATTTCAATAATCATTGTTTGCGATCCCTGATTTAAAGCTATCTTAAAGTGGCTCTATTTCTGTACGGTGGCTATTAATGGGTTAAACAGAAATATATATTTAGTAGATTAGGGTGAGGTATCGTAAGAATACATAGCTTAGCATAGTATTTATAAAGTCAATTAAGCCATACCCAATTTCTTAATACACTTAATTACTTTGTGGCTATGAAAATATATAATTGCTTTTTTTGATTCTCAAGCACTGGGTCCATAACATTTTCCTGAACACTCTGACTTAATTATTCGTGATTTTTTAAATATTTGTTATATCTTAGAATTTTGAGAATTTGTATTTTTGAGGTTCCTATAAATAAATGTCTCAATTAACTAACCGAAAGAATTTGGAGTAAAGTGTATTGAAATAAAAGTTAGTATTATATATTAAGTATTAATTAGTATAATATTAACATAATTTTCATCCATATATTTTTGAGATTTGCAGATGAAGTTTTCAGCCACGCGCATCCATTTTTCTTAGGAGCGTAAGAACTGAAAAAGCTGTTGTAATAATCTAAAGAACACAAAGACTGAAGATCACATTTGATGTCAATATTGTAGTTTCTACTTACGCTCCTAAAGCGTTCCACATTCAGATTGTATATCTTGCCGGCAGTGAACTGAAAGTGCTTTTGGCCATTCATAAGGAAGAACAGGTAGTGACTGCGCACCTGTTTGAAGCACAGTTGCCAAGGACTCCGCCAGAGAGCGTCTCCACACCGCTGACTGTTCTGATAGACCACCTCGGCAAAGTAACAGATGACGAACATCTCGAAGAGCACCAGGACCAGATATTGGCCAAGGACGACCATACGAATGAATGAGTTGGCCGCTGTACTCTTGGTCCACACAAAGGCCACGAGGCAGACCAAAAAGGTCACCTCGCCCGTCTTCAAAAGCCAAACGGGATTGAAGAACTTCTCAATTTTCCAAAGAACCGAAATTATGTATCTATGTTGGGCTAGACAGCGTGTGAAGGCACGGTTGAAAGATGTCGCAAAATCTCGAATATTACTGGAATCCCGTTGCCTGACGAGCTCTTCCAATGGAGTAATCTCTTCTACGGCATAGCTATATTGATTGACCTCGGCATCTGCCACGGACTGTGCCTCTTGTAGCATTCTGTGGAATGGGAATTAAATATTATATTGTTAGTTGGATACTATGAATGTAACCTCAGTTCCGACAGCGTTGCACCCATATCCAAACAGCTTGTGGCCAGCACATTCTTTAAGCTGCAAAATAAGATATCGTATTGGCCCGATATCAGAATACCAATCACCATATATAAACCACTGCCAGCAGTGAAGGCAGCAGATATTTGAATTTGTCCCATGCCCTGAAGAAGGAAAACAATCTCATAGACAACTGGTTGCTGTGAAAATTAAGATAAATAGATATAAATGGATTAAATCCGTGAATTGATAAGACTACTCACCTTATAGTCGAAGGGATACCAGCAGGCTAGGGGCAAACTTTTATCCCTGTAGACAATGGGCAGTGCTAGCCAAAATAGAGCAGCTATCTGGCAGCTATAAATCAAGCCCTTGGCCCAAAGATTCGAATATCGCAAAGGTTCTGCCATAGTCACATATGTAAAGCCGCGGGCAGAGCGAGTCTGATGTTGCTCATTGATTAAGTTGATAGTATCTTTCAAGAGGTTAAAATTGAATCGTCGAAAGTATAATTTCATGAATATAGCCCATATATAGATGATCGTTTGTATGAAACAATTGACGATTAATTCCAAATCTCCCTTGTCATAGTTGATGTAGATGGTACAAATAAATAATACTGCAATATGCGCACAGACAAAGTAATTGAAGATTTCATAGCACAAATCGAAGAATACAAAAGAATGTTTTAGAAATGTGTTTCTGTGATTTCCCGTATTCCATGGATACATTGCTGCTACACGCAACGTGGTGCGAATAAATCCGAAAAGATCACGACGTTTCCATTGTCCCTCCATGAAGAGTATATCCGAGTTTTCAACACGCTTCATTCTGAGTGCCTGTGGCAAAAGACCCGAACTTGTCGCCCTTTTATAGCTTACACTTATAAGTGTGAGCTCAAAGTTGTGATGATGCCCTTTTCACTAAAGTTTCCATTGAACGTGAAATTGAATTTAATTTAAATAAATAATGAGTTAAGTACTCTATGAAATCCATTACTTGGTTTACTTGTAATTGACGTCATTTGCATGCTACTTATTTAAATGACATATATTTATTCTCAATCAAACTTTTGCAAACAACCATTAACTCTTTTTAACTTTAGTTTCATATATCTAATCATTGAGGCGTCAAACCAGTTAATAGCGTGTTATATTAGAATTTTTACTATCACCCATTTGTTAGCAGAATTTGAATGAAACCTTAAATATTTTAACTAATTCTATAGTTAAACACCTTCAAAGATGGCTCTAAAATTCTAAATATTGCAATAGTGGATCAAAATCACTTAAAGAAACATTTTTAATTTAAATTAAATTCTTTTTTAGTCAGTTTTTAGTCACGAATTAAAACAGCCCTTAGTATAATATAATTGTTAATTTCACATTCTTTTTATTTATTTATTTAAAAACAGGTTTACTTGAGAGAGCATTGAGTACTTCATCTTTGAGAGGGCAACAAAAGTTTCTTTGTCGTTATCTACTTAACTCTCTCAGTTGCATTAAAGCTTTCGCCGGATGTTACAATATATTTTAAGAGAGAGCCATAGCTCAATGTGCGATTATCAGCTCTGTTCGCTCTCTTTCTCTTTTGCAAACTTTAAAGCTTCTATTCACTTGCAGTTTCATTAGTTATAATAAAACCTTTGACATTTCAATACATTGCGCGCTGCAATAAAGTGTAAAATATTTATATATACATATATACTGTACATAAAGACAGTGTAAAAGAATGTGTCATGCCAATTTTCAATTAAATTCATAGTTCTTGTTGAAAAATCAAACACAAATACAATTTGACATTATGGCTAACACAAATTTTTACGATCTGAATCATGACTGTTTATATGAAATACTGAACCAGATTAAAAAGAATTGTGAAGATAATAAAAGAACTATGTTGGATATAATTAAATATGCGGATCTCATTAATTTTGCGTTAACGTGTGAATGGATTCGCAATGTGCTTTGGGAATGGGATTCCGATCTTTATGACAGACTTGTGATCGAACAAACTTATTTAAGCGAATCGTATGGGGTTTCAGTGAATTTTGATGAACTTTATAAGCGGCTTCAGAAATCAACGCAAAAAGATAAGGATATGTTTTGGAAGATTTACATGAATGCTCCTCAATCGAATAAGCTAATAAGATATATCAGATTAACATACTGTCGTGAAACATACAATAGAGATCATATAGAAATACTGGATATGCTCATGACTGCGACTCAAAATAAACAAAGTATTCGTGATTTAAGTATTGATATGGAGGGTGAGTAATCCACGATTACAAGTATCTCGATAATGAAAGCCTTATTTATTTATTTGTCTTTAAGGATGCTTTCTTGATAAATTACCTCAGCTTTCACACCTGAAGAACCTTGACGTGAATGCGAAAATGAATGCCAGCGATTTAGCTGATTATTGCGAAGCAAATCAGAGCTTAAACAGTTTAACTTTTAGAAGTAATGAGATCTATGGAAAGCTCACTGATATTGTACCGCATTGTAAAAACCTACAATATCTAACTTTTATGGTCAAGGAACATTTTAATAATTCTGAATACACACAGTTCGCCAAATTGCCAAGCTTAAAATATTTAAATATTCTGGGTGCACACGAAAGCGGTTCCCTTTGCCCCCTACTAAAGGCATTGGCCACAAAAGAACCAAATACTCTCGAGGAATTGACTATAGACTCGGCTCCCATGGACACTGAGCTGATTTTGGAAGCGTGTAGAATAAAACCCTTAAGAAATTCCAGTGCAGCTTCATTGACTTGAAGGCTTTTTGTTTAATCATAGATTATTCATATGAAAGTCTTGAATTCCATTTTGATAAAGAAACAGATGCTACGGACTTAGTTTTTCTATCAAATCTGATAGAATTCACATCACTTCACATTTTTGGAAAACACAAGGCCGGTACATTGAAAAATTTTTTTAAAGCGATTGCTGAAAAGGAACCGCCAAAGTTGGAGATATTGAGAACAGAGAAAGATATATTGGGAGGTATGAGTGCAGATATGTTCAACAACGATGAAATTTTAGAAGTTTTTAAAATTAAGTCCTTGAAAACTTTACAATGTGGTTATTTTGATTTACAACCTATGGAATTCCCAACACAATTGCCACAAATCAGTGATATTACAATAGAGACGGAAATGAGTGAGTCATTGCGAAACCTGTTAAAAGGATTGGCCCAACAGACACATTCCAAACTTGATAACTTGACCATTGGAGGGGATCCTCTGACTTTGGAAAATGTAATGGAAATTCGTGAAATTGAGAGATTGAAAAATTTAACTTGTGGATTGGTCGATGTCAATACCATGAATTATCTTGCCCACCTCACCCAACTCAAAGTGCTTACAATAACCTCGGAACATCCACGACAGGAGTATTTCGACGCGTTTTTAAGGTTTTACGAGGCCTCCAAAGGAAAAGTGAGCATATTAAGTAAAGAGAATTGGATAAGTATAGATAGTATAGGACAACTAATCTTGAGAATGACACCAGATATAAATTCAACTGAACTAATTCCTCTGGGCAGTTTACCAAATTTAGCCAGTCTTGTTATCTATGGGAGACATCATGATAACTCACTGGCATCACTTATCAAAGCGTTTGCCAGTAGTAAATCTACAGCTCTTGAAATATTATATATTATGAATAACATGAGCCCAATAGAAGTAAAAGAAATTGCTCAACTAAAGACACTGAGATATTTAGAGTGTGGATTCTCTGATTCTCAAAGTTTGCAGCATTTAAAACATTTGCCCAAACTTGAATTATTGAAAATTACATCATTTCCCGACATTTCTGGTGGAGTTTATTCTGTACTTATGGGATGCTCAAATGAAATAATGGTTCATTTAGATAACCGAATAATCAAATTCAACAAGAACTTGAGAATTCTTACAATAAAGAACGACTCTGAGGGCGATGTCCCTGACGGCGATGTATATGCTCCATTAGCTCAGTTGCCAGAATTGAGAACTCTGGTTATAATCGGAAGGCACAAACTCGGATCATTTAAAAATTTTTTCAAAGCATTAGCTTTAGATAAATCTCTAAGACTGGAAGAAATTATCTCCAAAAAAATAATTAGTTATGAAGAAACTCTAGAATTATCACAAATTGCATCTTTAAAGAAACTTGCATGTGGCTTCTCCGATGTGGAATGTGTTGAACCTCTGATAAAATTAACAAATCTTCAAGAACTTACTATAATCAGATGTCCAGAAGGTTTTGTAAAAGAATTTCTTCAAGAGCTGACTGCACGAGAACTTTCTAATCTACAATCTCTGAGATTAATTGATAACTTACTTACACCTGAAGATATTGCTGCAGTTGCCAGAGTTAACTCATTGATAAGATTAAAGTGTGCACCTGGAGATGATGAGAATATTCATCTATTGGCCAACTTAAAACAATTAAAAGAACTCATTATAAGAGCTGATAAATGTGATTCTCTGGTCACATTATTCCACGCATTGTCTTCAACTGAGTCAAAAACTCTTAAATACTTGAGAATAGCAGTTCGATCTATATCTTATGAGGAGATGACGGTGGTTGCCAAAATAAAAACTTTACGAGGATTATACTGCACTTCAATCGATAAAGAAAGTATTAAGCTTTTGGACCAATTACCAGAACTAACAGAACTCAATATAGAACTTTCTAAATATGGTGATGAGGGCATTGAAGTCTTGGCGCAGTTAAAAAAATTAACTGATTTGGAAATTAAGTCACCTATAAGCGGCTTACTGAAAGGACTTTTTAATCAATTGTCGTCGAAAGAAGACCCAATTCTAAAGAGCTTGATCATAACTGGAAGTTATATAGACTTAACCGAAATAGTTGCAATAGCACAGTTGAAAACACTGAAAAGACTCCGGTGTGGATTCGAAAAGGACAAATACTATGAACGCTTGTCAGATCTAACGAATCTTGAAGTGTTGGAAATAACATCATTGTTTGATTTTTCTAAAAATTCTCAATTTCTGCTTACCATACTACAAAAGTGTCATAAAATAAATGTTATTGAAATACGAAGCGGTTACGGATTAGAAGAATCGGATTTCATGAGCGAGGCTTTAAAAATTCTCAAAACAGTGAGGAACCCCCAAGTACAAGAAGCTCTTGAACTGCGTGTTGGGTTCCTTGCCGGCCTTACGCTAACGAAAGTAAGTTGTAAGCATATATTGTAGTTATTACTTCGAGTATTCATTTTGTTTATTTCATTGCAGATACCTTTATCGGATAAATCATATTTGACTGTTTGCGATTTGGATTAGTTTGATGAGTACTACTCGAAGTTACCGAATAATTATAACTAAACTATCATAAAACCCCAGAATGCTGTATAGAAACAGAAACACGTAATATATAGATTCGAGCAACATAAATAAATAAATATAGAAAATGTACTCAAAATAGTTGAGTATTTTTGTGGGCCAACTTGCTTGAGGTTAATCATTTACGAATCACTTTGGAAAATAAACTATAAAATAAACAATAAAGGCTATGTATATATTTCAGTTAAATTGCAAATTTGGTGTTCCTTTTTTAAACAGGCGCTTGAAGGTATGATACGAGTATAGTGGACCGATCCAAATTTAAAAGAAAACTTGAAATTCAGTCAATTTTCCTATCTCGAATCACCACTATTCAAAGAAAAAAGTTGGAATTATGGAGACTTAGTCTTATTTATTTTTATTTACATTAAGCTCATTTCCAGTATTTTGTTCTAGAGAAAATTCGAGTTATAAAAGTTTTAGATGTCTCCAAAAACAAAAAAGTTTCTCTCACTAAAGCTTGATATTTGATTTATTCTCATCCAAATCTAGTCAAGATGTATAAGGCAATAGAAAATTCTCAATTTGCAGGTTTTGTTGAGATATCTCCAAATACAAAATGGCGGTAAACTAATGTAATTCAACATATAGGGACTTGAATATATTTTCGTCACTATTTATTAAATCAAGTGAAATGAGGCAACAACTATCAATCTTAGTTAAAGATAACTGCTAATAATTTATTGTGAAGTCTGGTAGCAACGACCAAAATTTCCTTACCACTTAAAGTTGCTACAGTTCTCCTGCCGCAATTGTTCAGCTACAAAGTGTGGCAAGAACGCTGATCAATCGAAAGTGAAATTTGGCAACAACGCACTGAAATCATAAAAGCCGCCTGAGCGACAAGTGATGACTGTGAAGTCCAGTGCAGGACTATTGGTTGCAATTAAATCTAGCGAAATTAAGTAATAGGGAATGCGTTATAGATGGCCAGCTGGCCATGGCCAAGTCGTGACGGAGATGTTTAAGCAGTACTTGAGCGAAGTGAACACACAACAATGGAGCAATAAGTATTTCAGACGTGCAGTCAATTGGTAAGAGAAGGCAGCAAGATGGTAGAAGAGATGCGTCGAGTTTCCGCTTCCTCGTCATGACGACGATGCATGTTGCACCCAGAAAACGGAAAACTCTTAACAATGGCCCAAACAAGAAGCAGGAGCAATCATCAGTCGAGTGGATAGCTGGACATCAGCAACTACGAGTACTGCTGGCTTTCATCTTGTCTCATCAATTTAATGGCAGTCATTGAATCATGTGGGACACTTCAGCAAATGGCAAAGTGGAAAATGGAAAAATGTTGGACACATGTGAGTGTGATTTATTCATTCCTTAATATGCTGCGGCTTCTTTATTGTAATTACTGCAATGCGGAGACATCATGGAATAGACAGGAAATGAAGCGAAAAAGCGAACAAAACAAATGATTGGTTAACATGAGTATAAAATACATATGGAAAAACGTATTGAATGTACAATATGTAATAATTAAATTGTAATCTCAATCGATGTTCAATTGGCGGAAGGTTCCTTCCATTCCAAACAGATCATCGCTGGTCTTTGGTGCACCCGGGCGCAACGATTCGTTGGCCTTCCTATCCTCCTGCTCCTGGAACCACTTGGTGTTGTCGGCGAGCTTCTGCTTCCACCACTGGTTCAGCTCGACAATGGGTCCCGCCTTGCCGCCGTATTCGTTGGGCAGCAGATCACGGGGCACCACCTTGTAGAGGCTCTCCACGTCGTTGTGGAAGGTGATGCGGCTGCGGATCTTCTCCTTGACGAAGGGCTTCACAAAGTTGAAGATGGTGTCCACCAATGGCGAGATATTGATCACATGCACCTCCTTCACCTTAACGGGATACGCCTCCTGGACGGCGATCAGGAACTTCTTGACCACCGTCGGTGAGAATTTGGCAAAATGCGAGGCACTGGCCACGGCGGCGTCCAAGATGAACACATCGCCGGCAATGCCCACAGACTCCTCCGCCAGACGGACATCGCCAATCATCAGGGCCACTTTCATGGCATCCAGAATGTGGTGAGGCTGGAAGTCGCAGTCAATGCCGCGGATGAACGTAATGCGGCGTCCATTCGGCGTGATTCCCGGCAGTGTGGGACAGTGCCTAAACAAGGTATTCCATTAAATAACACTTGGAATTTTAATGTATTTATTTTCCACACTTACACATAGTCAAGCACAATGTTGAGCTCCTCGCGATTGATGTCACGATTGGAAAAGAACTCGGGAACTGCATTGCGCATCGTGTAGTACATGTCCAGCTTCTTCTTCACCTTCTCCAGGCTGAACTTGCAGCCGCGCAAGAACGTCGTCAGACGCATATCGTCCATGTCCTTGGGCAGATGCGGCTGCGTCTCCAGCCACTCGCGGATCAACTTAATGTCGCGCTCAATGTCTGCTGGATCCTCGGGCTCGCGGAGCTCCTCGCGTATGCTCACGCGCTGTGCTGGTGTGGGATGTAGCATCATCATCTGATTGAAAAAAGCTTCAGGAAATTAACCAAATTTATATTTGAGAGTGAACAGAAAGAATTGCTCGATCGCAAGCTGGTTTACAATAACTAAGCATTTTATTCTAATTTAACTATATGCTACTTATAGCTATACATCATTTTAATTTTATAAAAAAAATGTATTTCTAAACATTTAAAAACAAATGATAAGTTATTTTCAAATTTAAGCTGGGTTTCATTAATCTTTAAATTGATTTCCTTAGTATTATAATTTACATTTCCAAAAATAGGAAAATTTTACAATTATTTATTTTATTTTCATCTTTTGTAAAGTAATAAATTAAAATTTTGTATTGAAGTAGTTGGGGAAGTCGGAACTGGTCTACAAAACACTAAGAATTGTTCCAGTTGCAGTTAATTTACTAAACATAATAATATTATTATGAAAACTGTATTTCTATAATATAATTTTATAACGAAACTGAAATCATTCGATCTTTTGGAACCGGCTTTTATTTCAAATTGCATTTAATTATAATTTTCTGTGAAAGTTACATTTTAAGATATTTGAAGTGGAGCTGATAAAGGCGTAAAAATGGGAATATGTTTACATTATTAAATGAATTGCCTTCGAATATTTTTAATTTCATTTAATATGACATCTAGCTTTATTTAAACCTTTAAAAAAGCTTAATGATTACCCCTATATCAATTGTATGGTAAATTCAACTGAACCGTGTTCACTGTATAATTATATCAAATCGACATAAGTTTTGATCAGATATTTTCAAAATTACCTACTGTATTATTTCTAGTTAAATATGCCAAGCCCAACTAAGTGCATCTCATATTTATGGCCTTCAATTGCCAAACCATTATTATTTTGACGTCTTATCTAGTATCTTTCATTAGTTAAAACAAAAATTGAGAAAAACAAAGTTTTAATTGTACAACTTTGAAATGTTGAGTTGAAGTCACACGTGACTGCGTCGTTTCATTGACATGGCCAGAGCCGCTTATATGAGTTCATATTGTCAAAAAATAAATTTGGCTGTACTTTGAGACCCAGACCCAATCACGCCCACTTGCGTAAGGCTGCCTTAAGAGGGCCGAAATCAGCCGCGAAGTGACCTCAAAATATATGTATAGGAAATTGTTGTTTATTCATTTCAAATTCATTTGATCATCATGTACAACATTTAAAACTATAAAGAAATTGCAAAGTAAGAAACATAAATACAAATAATAATAGCAATAATAATAATTATAATAAATAAATAATTTACGCTTATGCAAATTCCACTGAATCAACAACAATTCAAATATTCGTTAAGCTGAGTAAAAAGTGAATATGGAGAAAGGTTGAAGGGAATATGGTCAGAGAGAGAGAGGAAGAGGGAGAGTAGAAAAGGCAGGTGGAAAAGGAAAAAGAAAGAAACAAGTAAATGGTGAAGAGAAGGTTGTTTATGTTTTAGAGTTTTGCTTTAATTACTTGACTTTAAGTACATATGTATTTGTTTTGTAATCTTTTTCTTGGTTTTGACCAGCTCGCACTTTGGCTATTTCTAAATACTGCTATTGCGGTTGACTCTCGTTATTATTTTCTTTGCTTGGCAATGCGTTAATATTATTTTTTGTTGCTTTGAACCAAAACTGTTATGTGCCAAGAGTTGATGTGTTCACTGATTGTAACAGTTATGGCCAGCTGCAATATGTTTCGGCCATAACAAACAATTCTCTTTTCATAACTTTAACTTTAATATTAATTGGAAAGCGCAATCGGACATAATTATAAGTTTTCGACACGTATTTTCTGATAAATTTGCAACACCTTTAGCCGCAATGTGCAATAGGCAAAAGTGTGGCTCATTGAGGCCATGCAGCATGTGGCATATTGGTTGTAATGCTACTATAGCCAGGCCAGAACAACCTGCAACAGCAACAGCAATCAAGCTAGCCACAACAATTACTATCGATTGCAGATCCAACTCATGTTGGAAGTGGATGTTGTACGTGGTTGTGGATGTGGATTTGGATGTGGCATGGACACCAAGAGGCAACCTCATACAAATTGCGCTATGCACACTCATGTGGCTTTGTTGTTGTAGTCGGTGTTGTTTTTGTTGTTAATGGCCATTGCGTTTATTGCAAATGTTGCCTGCAACTACTTCAAATATTGCGAAAATCTTCGCGAAAACCAAAAGGCGGTTAAAACAGAAACGGGTTTATTGCCTGCCTTTTGGTCTTTAGCTTTAGTTGAAGCTTTGCCTCTCTCTCTCTCTCCCTCACATGTGCTCTCCTTCTCTCGTTCTGTCAACATATGTATGTATATGCCATTATTGTTATGACTTTAATGTTGTTTGTGTTGCTTTTGGTAATTGTACGGAATTTCGGCACATTTGTGGCCATAGTTTTTCCACTTACAGTGAATGAGGAAATAATTTCTAAACTGCTGTTGCGGTTGTTCTTGATTGTAAATTTGAAAGCGATTATTTAGATACTGAAGTTATTGATATTCAGAAATCTGCATACATTTTTTCAGGCACTGTCGATTCACACAAGGAATTTTAATTGAACAAAAGAATTTTTTCGAAAATGTATTGTTATCAATTATTGCTATAAATTAAGTAACATTGCTACCTGCATATTATTACAATTGATCTTCGTTGGGCACAATTTATCTGCACACATTTTGAAATCACAATAACAATTGTTTTCGCACTCATTTAAATTCCAAGCTGCAATTGTAAATTCTTTTTGGACAGTTGTCATAAAATTCAATGAATTAAATGCAGAATTTCTGGACAGGCACCGCAGATTAACCGACATGTGTGTGTACGCTATATATTTACATATATCTTCAGAACATCAGCTCACCTTGTTGTTGTTGTTGTAGAGTGTTAATTGGTTAGTCAGCTAATAATCCTTATAAGGTTTTCGGAGGTTTTGGTTTTGGTTTTGGTTATCCAATGGTCAGCGCAGGAATGTAATGGTTATAATGCTCGCACTAAACACAACCGAAACGCTGAAGACGTTAACTAAATCTGAATGTCTGGAAACAAGTTACCGCGCATATAAATACTCAACGAGCGACCAACGACGACGGCAACAAAGCAGCTGACGAACAACGAACAACCAACAACGCTGACGATTGCAACAACAACAACAACAACTGCAAAGACTTGAGCGAATGAAAACCGAAAGCCGTTAAACAGATCATGCCATGGAAATCGGTCAAAGAGAAAAATCCGCACGATACCAGCGACTGTCGACGTCTGCGTAAGTTTTCATGGTTTCGGGACTTGTGTTTTCAGGCGGAGGGTGGTCAAGGGGAGGGGGAGGGGGAGGGGGTTATTTGCGCTGTCATTTGCGCAAGATAAGTTCAATGAGCGCACACTGGCCACAGACCTGCCAGACACGCTCCACTGCCAGTCAGCCAGACCATCAGACGAACTGCAGTCTGACAACGGCCAGAGTTCCAGTTTCACCTTAGCCAAGACACAAACCATTCTATCGGTAGGCGCCGGTCAAGTTCGTGTCTTAAGTCTTTCGTTTAGGTTCTACTCTTATTTGAATATGCATTGCAATTGTGTGTGCTATTAGTCACAGTAATAGAGCTGCGTGCAAGTTGCCAAAACAAAGCAAAATATATATTTTCTTTACTTTCCATCCGACAGAAGCGCATGCACAGACATGTCTGTTGCAAACGAGGGGGTCAGAGGGGTGTCTAAGCCATGGCGAAAACCGAATGTGTAGCAAAGTAGCTACCAATCGTTGAATATAACCGACCGACACGCCTTGGCGTGCACATTATATTTTTTCATTTTTTACTCAAATCACTTTTGCCATAATTATTACAGTTTTTCCTTTTTCGACATTTTTCAATTTTTCAATTAAGCAATTTAGTGCAGCAATCCGTAATATCTACTACGATTGTCTACTTATTGTCTGTATGAATATACTCTACACGTACTATGGGATTTGTACTAAATATTGCAGCGAGTCGTTGAACTTGCGCCAGTGCCGACAGTGGCATTTCCTCATTTTCATTCAAATGAAAAACGTTTTCCATAATGCATAGCGACCATAACTTTGCCTCAAGTTGCGTTTGCCATTATTATCATATTTACTTTTCGTTTTGTTTTTATTGTTCCACTTGTTGATTACCAACGCTCATAAACGGAGCTGCTGCTGAGGGCCAGGGACATGGGGGAGGAACGATTTACATTTGATTGAACCGCTGAATCAATGTTCACCCAAAGAAAATGTGCCACAATATTTAGAAATTTAAAGAATATTACGGAGGAATGAGCTGGTATCGACATCTCTTTACTAAGAGCTAAGGACAACCAATGTTAAAGTTAACAAAAATAATTAAAAGTAAAATATAGAAATATGGTTTTAATCAGGGATTAAAACCGAAACAAATATTGGTTTTGGAAAATATTGTGTTTTGGAAAATATGGTTTCGGTTCACAAAAAAAAATGTCTTTAAATAAATATAATGATAATTAAATAGGCAAAAATAAAAAAGAAAATCAAAAATAAATAATAAAACTAATAACAAAATATCAGAGATCGCAAACAAGACTTATGAGTCGGAAAAAATCGAAACAGTTCAAATTTTTTCGTTGAAAATTATTTTTAACTTGTTTTTTAAATTATTATAATAAAAATTGAAAATAAAACCTGCTTTTTAAATTGTATTTAAAAGTTACACCATGACTCTTATTTGCAATTTTTAAAATAACAATCAGAAATACAACTTTTTTTCAATTTCTATAATACATATATTATTTATTAAAAATCGAAATTAACCCCTATAAATGAAACGGTTACTAAACGGCTATTTCGGTTTACAGAGTTTCGGCTTTAAGGTTTCGGTCAAATGAAAATATTTTTTTTCGGTTCCGGTTTCAGTTACGGTTTTAAATTTCAATCGGTTTTTACCGGTTAAAGTTTACGGTTTCGGTAGGGGGCTTAATCCCTGGTTTTCATTGTAATAAAAGATTTAAAGTTTCCTAAACTTTTGTTTGAAGTGACATAAATAGAATTAATAAAATATATTCAATAGAACACAAGATTAAGATTATTATTTAAATATAACTTTCGTTGACATTATCCATTAGCTAGACTTGAGGCCATTGAAAATTTCTTATTTTAGGTAGGATGGCTCTAGTTAAAAGCGCAATGAATTGTAGTCATTTATTTAAAAAAAAATGTGTTTTAATAAATAAATGTATTATCAAATGTTATTAATTATATTTGTGAAATAGTAAGATAAAAAGTCTTTGCTTAAGAATGATTTAATATTAAGAAAATATATCATTCATATGTTGACCGTGAAATGGTCCATAATGAACATACGCTGAGTATTTTGAAACATAAGTTCTAGAAGGAGAAATACTTTACTGAAAGAATTTGCATTAAATAGGGAGTAGACTATGATAATTCCAATATTCCGTCACAATATATCATAAATATAAGTTGTATAATTGCATTCTAAGTTATTAACACAAACATTCTTACAAATTCGCAACATCAGTTATAGGGGTTTTCAGTGTTAGGAGTATACCAGAAATGATATTTGACATGTCTTTATGTAGAGTAAACATAACCTTTACACTCCCCAGACAATGATGTAATCTAAAAAGCATCGTCCGAGGGTTATAAAATGTACTCAACAATAAAAGCCACAATATAAAAAACACTTTAATTCAATATAATGTTCATGTAAAGTTTTGACAGATTGATAAAATGTTAAAAATGTTTTAAAATAAAAAGAAATTGACTGAAACTGCAGCTTAAAACAAACTGCAAAATGAAAAAAAAACGAAAGAAAGAAATAACAAATCGAGCAAAAAATTCGCATAAATAAGAAATTAAGTACGTAAAAAATGTTGATGCGCCACCACTTTAGGGTCTTTTGAGCAACAACAACACCAACAACAACAATAACAAAACTACAACTACCAGTTGGCAACAACAGTGATAAAGACAAGAAAACTAATTAAACAGTAGACAGTGCTGCTGGTCGTTATTGTTGTTATTGCTGCAAGTCAAGAAACTTTCATTGCCAGACGAAAGTCTATGCCATAAAGAAATTAACGCAACTACTCGCATAGAAAGATATGATGATGAGGAAGCAAAGAAGAGAGTAGAGGAAAAGTTAAAGAGGAAGGTAACGTGTTGTTGCTGACACAAGAATAACAACATATTTCGTATTTCCTGGCGCGCAGTTTTAGTGTCAAGCATATGAAAGCTAGAAGAAGTTATAAAATTCCAGCCCCAACCCTATATACACACACACACCACACATAGATACACATATACAGTTGCAGAAGCGTGGCCGCGTTTACGCAAAGTGCGAGTTGTTTTGAGTTCAACTCGGTTCAGTTCAGTTGCAGTTGAATTCGGACTTGGAGTTGGAGTTTTAGCTGAAGTTGGGCAATTCGAGAAATCATAAAGCGCGCTTTCAAAATGTATCATTGTGTGTGTATCATAACATAACATACGTATGCGTGTCTGTGTGATTTTTAAATTACATTTTTGCCACATTTCGCTTAAAACACTCAACACACTTTAATTGCTTACTTCAATTGTTGTTGTCGTAACTGACTTGGCTAACAGTTGCCTTTTGTTTGCTTTTTAATGCGACTGCCAAAAATTTCAAAAAAATAAAAAGAAGAAGCAACAAAATGGTAGACTAGAAATCGGCATTAATAATTTACATTCAATTAAAAGAGCTCTGCGCATCTGCCCGGCAAAATGAAATAAAATTATTTGGCATGCAACCAGCCATGCAACGCCCAAGAGTTAAATATTTGCACGTGTGGGCGATCGAAGATGATGATGATGATGATGATGATGGGCGTTAAGATGACTTGTCTGCAACTGACGTCTACATCGTGATGGTCATGAACAGTCAGTTGCAGCTAAATAGAACAGCTATTTGATTAAGTGCTCCGATTTAAGCCAAATTGGGTCAGGAAGTCTACACATAAACTCGGATTTTTTTAAACCAAGTATGAAATACTTAATTTTTTCAATCCCGAATTCAATCCTGAAATTTTTAAATTCAGGCTAAAAAATTTGTATTAACTATAATGTTTTTCGTTACATTCAAACCTTTGATCCAAAAAATTTTTAGTTTTTTTTTAACTTTTTTTTTTCAAAATTTTGGTTTAAACGTTCTTTTTTTAAAATTTTTTTTTTTTTTTACCATCCATTGAGCCTCCGGACCGGTTGAAATGAGAGTGGCTGAGAGAGAATTTTCCTCTCGCGCTCAGCAAATGTGTATTTTTCCATTTTAATCCCGATACAGGCTTGATTATTCAGCTTAATTCTAAATACATACTTACTTAATGCGAGCTTAAATTAAGTATTTTATACTTGATTTTAGAATGGGATTTTTTTTCCAAATACATATACATATATACAAAAAGTTTTTCGTACTAAAACTTGATTTTCGACTGATTTTCCTATGGCATTAAAATTTTAAAACAAACTTGATCTACGCCCGGAGTCCAGGAACCTACATACCAAATTTAAAGTCTCTAGGTTTTGTAGTCTATGAGATCGTTGAACAGACGGCCAGGCGGACATGGCTAAATCGACTCGACTAAGTTTTATTTAACACTATATACGTAAGACTTAATATTATTCGTCAAAAAATTGGATATCGGAAATTTTGAGGCATGCAAAGCGTAGTACCTACTTAACTGAAATTTGTGGTAACATTTGTCCCTCAGCAGATAAGAATACACTTTTAGAATTGTTTGCTCCTTTACAACTTTGTACTCACCATTGGAGAATAAATAGTCGTTGGTTCTTATTAACATATTATCATCTTTAACGCCAAATAATTATGAAGAAAGTGGTGCTTTTTTATATCCCATTCGATTAGGGAATTCCAAAATAGAAACAGAAATAAAAAGTATTTAAATGTAAACTTTTCACCTAAATAATACACAAAATACTCCGCTTGAATTTGGTCTACACATTTATTTCGTTATATGCGATAATTAGCGTCTTGAGTTTACAATCAAAGCTATAAATTTGAATTGCATAAATCAATAAAGATGTGTGCAAAATGAATAATTGATAACTAGTTAATTGCAGTCCAAATACGGTTATATGTCAATAATGCTATTTAAGCCGGTCTGGTCGATAATTGTGGGCTATAATTGGATTAATAAGATTATGTGTTCTTATTTTTGTTGTGAGGCTAACATAAAGCATAAACTTTGACACAACGAGCAATACAATTTATAAAATTTATTATTATTGCACTTGTTCCATTTTCGTTGTCATTGTTGCTATATTTTACGGTTGTTGTTGTTATTTTTGTTGGCTTTTACTTGAGCTGCACCAACACCATGAAGTATGTGACAACAGCTCCAAGCACCTGAAAAAGTTCAGAGTTTGTAAATTTGGTATGCAATGACTAAAAATGGGAAACGCAAAACTCACCGAGGCAAATAAATCAAGTGAGACGGTAAAGAATTTAGCACCCGATATACTCATGGCCTTTTGGCATTGCTGACAAACGATCTGGACAAAAGTTTTGGCTTCCTCGGAGCCATCGTACCAATGGCAGGAGTAGGCGGCCTCCATGACAGATGAGCTCTGTGTGTGACGGAAGGACAGAAGGAAGTTAGTTGCACTCGAACAATTTGCACTTACCTCTTCAATCAGACGATTCCCGAAAATGCAAAAGTGAAACACCTGGGCCAGCGCATAGCCAAGATATCCAATCACCGTAAAGGCGTACACATTAACACCGTTGATTTTGGTTGCCTGATAGGCCAGCAGGGTCAGCATAATGGTCGAGATAAGCATGTGCAAGAGCAGAGCTGCTCCATAAGTATCCCCAATGGCGGCCACCAATCTGTATAAATATATATATATTTAGTATGTACAAGAGTTGAGTTAAAAGGTCACACTGAGAGGTCAACAAGTGCGTTGTGTCGCATTGAAAATGTAAAAGGTTGATCAATAATAAATCAGAACAAATAACTAAACCAATTGTCGGCCGAGTTCAATTTCGAGCTCAGGCACAAGGGAAAACAAATGAAATCTTCCATGCAGCAAACGCAACAAGGCAACTGTATAAATAAGTACATAAGCAAGTAGCAAGCAATCTTTGATGGTACATCAGCAATTTAAATCCTCAAGTAAATAAAATTAAAACAATTCAATATTAGAATTTCAGCAACAAATAATACTAACAAAAACCAAAATTTGAAAACTTAAATTAAAGCCACAAAATAATTTATTTATTTTATTTCTTCATTTATTATAGCATGACTAAGAACAGTCAGCAACGTATTTTGACAATTAAACTACAGTTAAAAATTAATTTGGAAAATCATAATTCAAAAAATATTTTTCTGAGAAAATCTTCAGTTTTTTACTAAAATATTTTTTAACTCGAAAAAATATTCAAATACTCGTTTCATAAAAATAATTCGGCTTCACAGTAAATTTTGAGCATATCGTATGTTATATTAAAAGTTTATTGAAACCCGGGGTTAAAACCGCTAACAAAACCGTAACCGTTAACCGGTGTTAATCTATTGAAATTGGTAACCGTAACTGAAACTTTAACCGAAATACAACTTTTTTATTATGCCTCAACAGATAAACCAAAGTCATTCAAACAGAAATAATTTTTTAGTACCCGATTCATGCATAGTGTTTTAAAAAAAAATACCATTGAATAGAATTTTTTATTTTTAAAACCAAAGAATTTTTGTTTGTATATACGTATTAGCATACTCTTGTAAAAACGACAATTTTTCTTTTTTTTAACGGAAACCATGCCGGTATTTCGAAACGGAAATAAACAAATAACCGGTTATTGTTATGAAACCGATTTCGGAGGATCTTCTGTAACCTATAGTATAACCGAAAACCAAAATTGTAACTTAACCATGGCCGTAACTGATACCGATATTCTTGTCAGTTTTTCCCTGATTTCAACAATTTTAATAAATATAAAAGAAAATGACCCTTCTTCCAGAATTTTTACTTGATAACGTAAGTTTAACTTCTTCGGCCTTCTGCCCGATCACAAGAAATCACTTGATTAATTTTGAAACTTTAACTTTGATTAACAAATAAAGTTCTTTATTTTGTAGACAATTTTTTTCATCTGTTATATTTTCCCTTATCATCTGACATTAATCGCAACAAGGTTAAGAACCCTAAATTATAAACAAATTATTTAAAAAAAACAAACTAACATAAAAGCAAACTAATAAGCCGCAGCAATTATTCTGTCTTATTTAAATACATAGAAATTGATGACAGTTTGAATTGGACGATAAGATTGTGGTAAAAATTGACTTCAGCCTCCCGTTCGGTTATCGCACGTGCCGTAGTATTATCTGTTGAGGAAAGTGAATTAGTTCTCAGTGTACAATGAGCCCTTTTGAAATAGACTATCTGTTGAGTGAAGAAATCGAATCGTATGCTGATATGAAAATAAGCAGGCATACTTTTAATTAAATTGTTGTACGTAGTCTATACATCTATACATGTTTCTATGTATTTAATTTATGAATTCACGTTTCACTACCAGATGCGGCATTTGGTCGAATCTGGATTCATTGGACTGCCGGATGGACAGTTAAAGGACTTGGCGAAGTCCTCGTCGTTGGTGACTGTACCAAGCACTCGGTATTTGTCCATCGTGTGCCTCTCAGTCAACTCCTTCAAATAGTCCTTTTCCTCGTAGTCGGCACAGAAGAGCTGGGCGAAGCCCACGTAGAACAACTGCTCCGGGGATAAATCCAAGCCGGGCATCTGTTCGCTTTTCAGCACTGACTCGAACGAGGAGTCGTTGTGAATCAGTTGGAGCTGCTTCATGTGGCTGCGATATGCACCGATTGCCTCGCGTAATCCGCCACTGTCCGC
Source organism: Drosophila recens (assembly GCA_037043495.1). Taxonomy (NCBI): domain Eukaryota; kingdom Metazoa; phylum Arthropoda; class Insecta; order Diptera; family Drosophilidae; genus Drosophila; species Drosophila recens. The sequence goes on along the minus strand of JBAMBJ010003120.1, from coordinate 23,607 downwards.
AATATTCTCATCTTTGGTCCGATCCCCGTCGATCTTGCGATTGATCTCTGGTATTAGATAGTTATTAAAGTGCCTAACGTAGCATTGGGAGCGATCGGTGAATTCCTGGCTGGATTGCATCGATAACCATGGGTTAAAATGACCATTGCCGTCGTACATGGTACCGAAGTTATCAAATGCGTGAGTCAACTCATGACCCACCAAGTAGCCGATGGTGCCGAACTTGAGTGAGTTGGGCCAGGCCTGATGGTAGACCGGAGGATGCAGTATTCCAGCCATGACATTAATCGAGTTCTCCAGAACATAATAAAACGCTTGCATCGAAAGTCCCATCAGAAGCCGAAGCGGTTTCGTTTCTTTGGACAGCTCTTTGTGATGGAATCCGTTGTAACGCCTTTGGGAAACACGAAATTTCCTCAAGTTGATTTGGTTTGTGGCGTAACTGTCAGGGTCGAAGTTTAGATTGCTCATCTGGTGTATCAGAATATCGGTGAGGTTGTCATCTTTTAATGCACCTATCCGCGTCTCGATTGTAGATTCCTTGAGTAACGCATGGTCACGAGAGTAATCCAACCAACTGGCATTCTCCAAAAGCAGCACAAAACTCTTTCGCAACTCGACGATTATATTTGCGATCTCCGTATGAGTTTCATTCGTAAAGTGTTTCTAAACTCAAAATTGTTTTAATTAAGTATTGATTATAAATAAAAGTATATCAATACCCACCATTAAGTAAAGCTTGGTAAAGATATGGGGCAACGAGTTTTGTAGATTGATCATGCAAAGATCGCGCTGGAACTTGGGGGACTTCAGTTTAAGGTCCATGCTGTAAATGAGTTTCATGGCTAGATAATTGGCAACTGCCACCATGTGCTTGGCACACACCTTGTCCAGCTCATGGAAGTAGAAATCGCAGAAGCGATCTGATGCACTTCCAAAGTCGAGACCACCCCACGCAATATCATAGTAGTTCTTCCACAAGGGGAAAGGCTCCAGCCTCTTAATCATTGACAACCAATTGCACTGATCCCGGTCCTCCTTAAAGCGATCGCCGATCTGCAGCACCTCTCGCCAGAAGGCAAACACTCCGGCGATCACATCGGCCACCTGGTCATCAGAGAGTCCATATGTCTTGAGATAATCCCGCATTCGCTTCTCGTTCAGTTTGTATCCCTTTGTGTCGTTGGTGGCAATGTCGTCGCTGTGCACGATGTAATCAAAGCCGATCTCTGGCAACTTAAAGTAAGGCTTAAAAGGATATTGTGGAAAGAGATACTCATTGATTAGTCCTTCTGCCCCATAGTTAGTCAGGTGTGAGGACATGTTGAACCAACTAAAATCCGGAGGCTGCCACGCATTGCCGTCCACAGCGGGGAATCCCCCAATCGACCTGATGAGCTCCAGATAAGCGGGATCAGCTGCTGGCATCGGATAGAGATCAGCACTGAGGCAAGAGTTGTAGAACTTTTGGGCGATTCTCAGCTCATTAGCGTAGCCCAGATCCCTTGCCAGCGTGGAGTTCGACAACAGCAGCTCCTCTGTCTTATCGATAAGCGCATATATAATGTCCAGGATATTACTACGTTTGGCTTGTTTTTGCCTTTCTGGTTTTACCAGCTTCCAGTTGCCACACGCGTATTCATAGAAATCGTCACAGGGCGCCGCAGTCAGGTTCATATAGCTCAACATCTTTGAGGCATAGGATTTGAGGTATTCGGGATTATCATTCGTTATAAGGCTCTCATTGCTATCAGTATTTTCTTTTGGCTCTATTGCTGGATTGGCCTCACATGTTGCCAATAAAGCACTCAGCATTAGAGCACCACACATTGCATAAAGGCATCTTCTAATCTCACACATTTTTACTATAGATTTACATTTATTGGTATATTTGATTGGCAAAATTAAAACTTGAGTTATTGATAGTTTTAAGCTAATAAAAAATATGTTTCGGTCCCTTCGCACGACTGATTTAATCAGAACCTAATTGGAAACTGCCTGGCAAGGCACAGAACTCAGAATTTTTAACATTTAAAAAATATCTATGCTCTCACTGGGAAGCTCGAAATATTTGAGTTTGCTGATAACGATTTAGTTTGTTACATTTTAAACATGACCTATTCCAAGTACCACAGATAAGGCTTTTTCGCTATTCACTCTTTTATAAGTTCGGCTTCTTACAACAAAAATGTATTGAATTTTTGTTGTTTATGGTTTGATAGAAATTGAAAGTAATTTACTACTTAACTACCATGTTGCCAGACACAACCTAAAACCAATCTAATGGCTTTTCAATTATTTAACTCTGTCACAGGCTTAGCCTTCATCTCTTTTTTTTTTCTCAACCCCACTCTACTAGTTTTTTCATTTTTCTTGTCATTTATTTAGACCCTTCACATGCCACGAAAGTGATTTAATTAGCATGAGTGTGCTCCAGAAATAAATAAATATTAACTTATAAAAAAAAGAAAAAAAAAATTTTTCTACAAACATTAAATTTTTACCTAATTAATTAATCAAATATAACACCCATATTCTGTTGTTGCTTCTGAGCGATATAAATTACGTTACGCAAAATATCACTCATACGCAGTGGTTGAACTCGATTTGGGAAGAATATTCGTGGGAAATGTATTCAAATATATTTTTATATAAATTATAATAAAGTTCAAAAAATTATATCAAAGCTGATAGGAAATTTAATTCACTCGCTGTTTCTGAAAATTTGTTAATTATAAAAATGTTCACACATTGTGATGAGTTTGAGTTAATAATATTTGATACTATAAGTAACTTATAGCAAATAAGCCTGCAGAGAAAAAAATGTACGCATCTTCGGGATATAAGTCATTTCGATGCGGTGTCAGAGGTTCGGTATTTCCGGAATTTCCTTAACCAAGTACGAAATACTTGACTCAAGTACGATTTTTCCATTTCTCATTTATTTCAGTCCAATCAATTGATTAAGCTGCTTTTGACTCTTTTAATGCCGAATGGTTGCCAATTTATGAGCATATTATGGTAGTTTAAAAATAATACCCTTAAAAAATACATGCTAAAATCGAGAATTCTTAGCATGATTTGTAGAAAGATTTTTTTTATTTATTTGTAAAAGTCAGATGTGAAGTGAACTTGGAGGCTTTAAAGCTGAGTTAAAATAACTACTCCTGTTAAAGCTTAAAGATGTCTCTGTTTTCTTGTTGTTTTAAGCAGGGATTAAAACCAAAACGAATATCGGTTTCAGTTACGGTTTCGCTTATGCTCGGATTTAGGTTTTCGGTTATAGTCTACGCAAAATCTTTGAATAAAGGTTTCGTAACGGTTCACATTTAAATAAAAATTAAAAATAAAATACAAAACTAATAACAAAATATCAGAGATCGCAAACAAGACTTATGAGTCGGAATAAATAAAAACAGTTCAAATTTGTTCGTTTTAAATTATTTTTTACTTGATTTTTAAATTTTTGTAACAAAAATTAACAATAAAACATGCTTTTAAAGTTGTATTTTAAAGTTATACCATAACTGTTATTTGGAATTTTTAAAAAATCAATTAAAAATAAAACTTGTTTTCTATTTTTATTATACAAATTGTAAATAAAAATTCATTTTAAAATGTATGAAAAACCGAAATTAACCCTTATAAATGAAACGGTTATTTCGGTTTACAGAGTTTCGGTTTAAAGGTATCGGTCAGATAAACATTTTTGTTTTTCGGTTACGGTTTCGGTTACGGTTTCAAATTTCAATCGGTTTTTACCAATTAAAGGTTACGGTTTCGGTTAGGGGTTTTAATCCCTGATTTTAAGTATATATTTCATGTCGCATTTGTACTGAGTAGAAGCACTTTGTAAATTCCATAGCAAGCACACAGATTCAACTTGAATATTTTGTGCTTCAGAATCTAGTTGTTGTATTTGTAGGTGGATTTAAATCAGGACAATACACAATACTAACCGGACAACGTGCTTGTGCCTCTCCACCCAATACTTGATGGCGCTGCGCACCATCATTTCCTGTTTTTTGGTGAGTCCGTTGGGATTGGAGGCGGGGCCGCCATTCGAGCCAGCGTTGAAGGACTGGAGCGTGGAGGGCGCTCGGAACTGTGCGCCCCAATCCGCTTTGGTGCTGTATATCCCTGTCATGTCCATGTCGGTGGTGGGATCCTTTTCTGCAATTAAATTTAAGCTGGACATGCAATTAGTTGACTCACAACCAAGTGCGGCGTGTACGCACCCTCGTGGTGAATCAGCTCCGACTTCGAGTTGGCCGACAGAGATCGGAAAAGTGCCGCCGAGTTGGGCCTATAAGTGTCCAGCGATGCGGATAGTTCCATTAGCGGTTTCATGATACCCTTCAGATGCTGCAGCTGTTCACAGGCGAAAATCAGCCAGGAGCAGAACATGACATCGCACAAATTGGAATGCACCATCGAGAAGAGCACATAGTAGACCTGGAGGGCAAAGCTGATCATATAGAACATGCCATGGCTGGCATCCCACGGATAGAAGGCTTTGATTGGCAGCCGTGGTATCTCGACGGTGATGGTGGCATTCGTTTCCTTATCGACGGCAAATTTGACACTCTCCCCAAAGAACGTAATCGTTGTCCAGGCAGTGGCCGAGGCAAATGTCGTTAGCATGACCAGAAAGAAGAGTTTTCGCATTTTGGCCAGAGCTATCGAGTGATAACGTGCATCCGACTCGGCAAACAGGGGATGTGAATTGGCCTGATTCCAAATATTTAAGGTTCTACACAACTCAAATTAAATTGGTGACTACGTATTTTGAATCGCATCTTAATAGTCGCTCACCTGTAAAAGTTCTTCTGATTGATGGCCAGGTAAACGAACTTGACAATGCAGTGGGTAAAGAACAGCGTGGTAATTGTATTCCCCGACAGCTCATTGACCTCCTCAGCATTCAATGCCATATTGACCAAAATCAAACTCATGTGTATCACAATCACCACCATGTGCACCGACGAATAGACCCTCTTCATGAACAGACTGCCTCCAGTGAAGTTATGCATAAAGAGTCCAGAGTACCTCATCGCCCGAATATTGGGCATCAGATCGGCCACCAGGCCCGTGTACTTGCTCGGCTGCATTGACGATGTCATCTGTTCGTACAAGCAAATCCGTAACAAAATTAATTGGTTTTCTTTCCGCTTTTCTTGTTTGCAATTGTTGAAAATGGTCAAGAGGCTCGCACGAATAGGGACAGCAAATGAAACAAATATTTACAAACATCTTTTATTCATCAGATGTTCCTATTAAATTAACCTAACTAAAATCTGTCCATGCTATGTTAATGTGAAATATATGTACTTTGGATTAATTGGCTACTTTCTCTCTCTATATCAAGCTCGAGACAAGTAAGAGACAACTCATCAATACCCATTGTTGGGTAACAACAGCAAAATAACTAGTGATTTTAATACATTTTTTTTCACTACTCTAATTTTTAGCTAACTATTCTAAGATTTACCATAATATATTATAAATTAACTTTTTGGTAATTTAAGGCCCTATTCTCCTTCAGCTTGCTGTTTTTGGACCTTTTTTGAAAAATTCTCATTTGAAAACGCAAAAAGATATTTGAATTTTGTTTTTTTATTGAATTAGTAATGAATGAAAGAAAATAAAAAAATACGAGGGCTGTTCAAAAAGTAATGAGACTTCAAAGTTGGTGGTGAAAAAAAAGGTGTCGTCACGGCGGCCACGATTCCGGGTCTCCGGAGCGTCGGAAATAAAAAATAAAATCGGTGTTATAATCAGTAAAGATGTAATTCTGGCCCGTAGTAAAATAAAAATTTTGCGATTTTTTTTGACAAAATGGCGGCCACTTGAAATTACAAATCGAATTTGGACCCATTTTTTTGTAGTTTAGTGTAAAAAAAAAATAGTAAAAAAAATCGCAAAATTTATTTATTTTATTACGGGCCAGAATGGTGACAATTCTACGTCGATTAAACTTTGTTTCATCCAAATCGGTTCAGTAGAACTGGCGGAATCGTGGCCGCCAGCTCGAAAAACGTGGTTTCGAGATAAACGCGTTTAAAGTTTTGACTTCCCTTGCATTGACATTAACATTGCTGGATAAAAATGGCCATATCTTCTAAAGTATTTCGAACTTCCTTTCGAAAAACCCTTTTAGGGTTATATTCTTAAATGTCCAAGCTATAAAAAAATGCAAAAAAAAAAAGTCGAAAAAAATTTTTTGCTGAACGAGAATAGGGCCTTAAAAAAAAAGGCAAGTAAAAAAATAAATATTTTTTGTAAAAATATTTTTAAATTATAACTACTTAATAATTCATTATTTTAAATATAAAGTTAAAATTTATTATCAAAAATTTTTATAAACAATTTGTAGAAAGTCTAATCTTACAATAACAAAATATATTTTATATTTTTGAATAAAATTTCATATTTAAACTGTTTGAAAATGTAAATCCGAATGCATTAATTTAATTATTACTTCAAACGTACTACATAAATTTGTCAAATTTGCGTATAATAAAGATGTTATGATGCGGATTTCTTTAATCTTTATTTACTTAAATTCCGTTCTAATGATACAAAAATTTCTTTAACCCATTGAGTACCCGTCGAAAATTTTGAATTTTAAACAAAGTATATTCTCAACTTTTTCCCTTAAAAAGTATTGGAATGCAAAAAAATTCTTCAAACAGTTTTAAGAATGACTGCGAAAAAAATTTTCAAAAATCTTTTTCCTAGTATTTTTTATAATTTTTTTAAAATCCTAAAATTACTATTTTAACCCCTTTTTTCTACTTTTCACTGGCTTTTTTGCAGTTTTCAAAAAATATAAAAAATACTAGCAAACATTTTTTTGCAGTCACTCTTAGAATTGTTTGAAAAAATTTTCTGCATCACAATATTTTTTGTAAAAAATCGAGGGAAAAAATGAAAAATTGGCTTTTATTAAAATTCAATATTTTCGATGGGTACTTGATGGGTTAAAGGAATTTTGGTTTCATTAGAACGGATTTTAAGTGAATAAAAGATTAATATAAGTATGAAACCCGCATCAAAACATCTTTATAATAATCAAATTTGACAAATTTATGCTGTGTGAAGACATTAGTGGCACACTGTATGTACTAAATTAAAGCAAATCAAAAATATTTTGATATAATTATATTTATATGTACAGATATATTTCAATGAAGTTCATGCTACGCAAGCTATCAGAATTTAACAACAAACCGATGATGATTTATAATTTGTGAATCGAATGAAGTTTAAGTTGAACTGCTTTCTTCATAAATTGATTTTTTAAGCTTCCGATTTATAGAGTCTTTCTTTTACAAAAATTTATTAAATGTTACTCCGTTTTTACACCAATGTATACATTTCAATATAATGTTCAATAGTTGGCCGTGCAGAATGTCTTGTGTATAACATATTTAATCAAATTGATGGTGTTTTACTTATAAATCTTCACAATACAAAACAAATAATATTTATATGTTAAATCTAAAAAGGTATCTCAGTTTTAGAGAATATCGCACTCACAACACAACACAAGACATAATTTAATATGATACATTTAATAGATTTAAAGCTTGTTTTAATTTGGGTTGTGTTCTTCAATTTTAACCGTAAGTATTGTTAATTTTTACCTTGTCGATAGTTGTTAAATGCACTCAAATATAATTGTTGATTGAAACAGTTTTTGACTTTATGTTAAATTGGTTCACAATTCGCGCACAGCTCACTGCACTTTTAAGATGAATTAACAGTCATCTTAAATCATTTCACTATCTGCCGACTATTTAATTGTTGACTAAGCACAAGTGGCTCTAATAATTTGATTAAGTCCAAGACTTGCAATGTTTTAATCGCTCCGAAAAAAATCTTGCTAACTTGCCGCCTTCAAGTCGTCAACGCTAATGAAAACTAGAATCTTCAAACATTACAAGTTTCACTGGGAAATCCACTTATCGACTGTACATATGTAAAAATTCACTTTGAGCCTAGACCTAGGTGGACTTTGAAGACCAAATTCACACGCAACGCCCACGACGGTACCAAGGGACAAGTACATAAGGCAAGGACACGTCTGGTCTACGATGTAAACGAAATATGCACTCATTTGTCCTCTTCGGGCAGGTTCTCAGACTTTGACCGACCGACCGATGTTAATGAAAATCGAAGAGGCCCTAAGAACTCGCTTTCAAATTCCAATTCCCATTCATATAATTTTAATGTTTGCTCGTCCGGCTGCTGAGTTCCCACAATTAAATCGAACGCCACGAGCTTGATGTGTCTCCCTCCTTCCTAGCTCGTCTCCTCGCCGAACCATTTCATGCATGTAGTACGTGGCGTATACGTTATATGCAATTTTAAAAGTGTGTCAAAAATTATTAGTTTACATTTGCTTCGGAGCATCTGTGTAATTCGTGCATTTGCAAATTATAAAAGTATCAATTATTATTTTTAAATGCATTCGTGTGCACAGATTTGGGCAAAACTAAGGTCAATAGGGATTCAAATACATGATAAGTTTTACTGTTAGATATACTCGTATTTACATTGAAATATCTCATGTATTTGCAGAATTATCAAATTGTTTATATTGATTCGATGTAACCTATAATCCTTAATACACGACTTTGTGTACACACTAATTGGGCACCATCAAGAGCAACCAATTCCAACAGACAGCCATCCAATTATTATTATTTTTTTTATGAAAACCAAATTAAAAAATATGTAAAACTTTTGACTGGCTTAATTAAACTTTAAGGACCCTGAACACTATGTCACAGAGCTTGTCACAAAGTATATCGCTTTATTTGGGAAATCTACTTACAACCAAGTGGTTCTGTTATAAAAAGTCTTTAAATTTTATAAAACACTTTCGGCCTTGCCCCAGTTTTTAATGGAAAGTTCATTTAGCTGCTTAATTCGCAGCAATTTATATAATTATTTCATGGTTTCTGGTATTCATTTAATAATGATATAGGTAAATTTTTGTTTTTTGGGTAATATTCTATATACTTTACTGATTTCGTGATCAAATTAATTTAGGTTTTATTCTTATAAGTTTATTCAGCTGCTTTATTCGCAGCTATTAATATCATTATTTATTGGAGCCCGGTTTTCTACCATGAACGACACATGCAAACTCTCCCAAATATATTCACCACCTCATTGTCAAGTTGTCTTCCGATAGAATAGATTAATAGGTATTCAAACTAATATTTAAAATTCAAGCTGATATATGTCAAGTTTTATTATATTTTTTCAAAACCTTCACATTATTTGGCAAATCATTCCAGTCGTTCTTAAATAATGCATCATTTCTATTTACACAGACTCATTAAAATTAGATTTAAAAGTAATTAATTCCATTTTATTATGCAAATTTTTTATTACCGTTTAAACCAAACTAAACTATTACAATTAAAAGTTTAATTAATGCTAACAACATAAATAAATGTTTGTAAAAACTTTTGTAAGCAAATACCCAGCTGTGGTTTGTCCGCCAAATTGAATTCGTTTATTCATATGTTATTAACAGACACATCCATATGAATCTGTGTGTGTGCGTATGTCAATGGCTGAAGTTTAATTTAATTTTAAATTGGATTGACAAGTGCATTTAGCATTAAACTGAAAAGAGTTGGAACGTTTGTATTTTTTTTATCAATTGACAAATGTTTTTTCAGCTGAAAATTAATTGGACAGTTTTTCTCGGTATTTAATATGCAAATGAAGTATCAGCTACATTATGACAATTAATTTAATTATTATTTCAATAAAAATGTTGATTTACACTTTATCTAAATAAGAGCTCTCTCTGAAAACAAATACAATTATTTATGTATAACAAATCCAGACCAATCCATATAATGAATTGCATCCGATAATAACTTTAAATATTAAAAAATTATATTAAGAAACTGTCAAGGTTTTAAGCTCGTACTATCTCTTTATTTAACCAACTTCATTTAATGAACTGAAATATTTCAAATGATGTTCCCTTTGATTTACTTAACAATCGCATTGTTATGATTTAATATATTTATTTTCATTTTTTAAGTTTATTTTATTTTTTCTTTTCTATTATTTTTATTTTAATTTCTGACATAGTTTAGCAACTTTTTATTAGGCTTTAAATTTAACCGTCTTGCCAAAAATTTTCTTTTAAATCTGTTGTAGACTCAGGTCCATCCAAATTTTTATGTACATAGTATGTACTACATACCTACATAATACAATATATACACATGTATTTTCGCTGCGATGTAGGCAATACTTTTTTTGTTTAGTCATATTTAACTCAATAAGATTAAATGAAAGCAAAGTTTTTTAATACAAACAGACAACAAAAGCCGCAACCACAACAATATTTATAAACACATAACATGCTGCACACCCACACACACCCAGACACATACACACACAAACACAACAATATCTCACAGCAACAACAACCTAAGCATCAACCACAAAAGGCACCACAATAAGCACCAAAACACCAAAAATGATTTGCGTAATTCATCAAATCGCTCGTAAATTGCGAAATCAACGCAAAACAAATACACACACGCATACATACATGTATATGTGTGCGAGTGGACTATGTGGCAATTTTTATTAAGGACCCCACGAAAAATTAGAAATCAATAACAAAATCCTATTAAATGACAAACAAAAACAGAACAGCTTTGGCCACTTTATGGCGCCACATGTGTACAAACGTCTGCAGATTTGTATATGTGAGTGTGTGTGTGAGTGTGTGTGTGTGTGCGTGTGTGTGCGTGTGTCCACATGAAATCAGAAATTATTCGCAAAATACTCCTATACAACGTGGCCTTCGCAAAACAAGGCTCAAACAAATTTATAACCCGAGCCAAGCAACAACAATAACAAACTGATTGAAAATACATGTAAGAATTTATCTGTCTGAATGGTTGTGTGTGTGTGTGATTCCATAAGAGACGCTAAAGAAATGTTGACGCTGTCATAAGAAAAGTGAGAAACAGATGAGAAATAAACCAAACAACACAACTGGCATAAAAAGCGCAAAAATTTATTATTATTTATTTCGAAGCGTTGCAAAAGATTTCTAAAAATACAACACCAATATAATGGGAGATCATAAATTCTAGCTGTGTTATAGAATTCGTATACGCAAAGGCATGCGTGTGTGTGGTTGTGGGTATGTGTGTGTGTGTGTGTCATTCCTTTTGTTGTCGCTGACAGTCAGACCGGAAGTGGAGGAAAGTGCCTTCATGGCTCCATGCCGAGACAGTGTCAAAAGTTTAACATTAGATTTATATGCCATTCATTGTTGTTCTTGTTATTGTCTTTGTTCTTGTTGTTGTTGTTGTTGATATTGCTGCTGCTGTTGGTACGTCAAGACATTCACTGTCCAGCATAAATCTTCCCCGTGTCTCCGTGTGTGCGTGTGTATGTGTGTGAGTACTTGGGTGGATAACCAGGTCAATGCTTTTGCCAAATGCTTGGTCCAACTTCTTAACAACGAAGTTGTCTTTGCTTCTCCATCCGCATTACTCATACGCCCCGTGTTTCACAACATATGTATTGCATGTGTGTGCCGTATGTGTGCATATGTATGTGTGTGACTGATGTACATGCATATGTGTGCGTGTTTTGTTGTCTGCCACAAAGATGTCAACGCGGCAACTAAACGCGTTTTGGTCCTGCGGTTGCCTATATAAGTAGATTATGGGCACTGTAGACGATAGGGGCGTTGTTGTTGCTCCCAGTTCTAGTTTCGAAGTTGTTCAGCAGTTAAGTGCGCATGTCCTCCCTCTATGAGAGCGAAAGAGAGCATTGCATATAAGAGTACGAGTACTTTGCATATTAGAGAGCGTTAACAGATTTAAGAGATGCCAGACGATAGGAACTTACATAAGTCAAGCGCTAAGAAAACATACAAATTGTGGTCATTTAGGAAAAGTGTGTTCACATAACAATTGAATGAAAATAATTTTATTTATTATTTAAATTAAATTAAAATTGTACATATAAATCGTTTACTTTTAGAAATAAAATTAAAATAATATTATTATTTATTAGTAATAAAAAAAGGTCCATTTTATTCAGTCACCCCAGATTTTATTCAAGCTAAGCTGCTAGATTTGAATATATATCGAGGTTGATTAAAAATGTTAAGCATGTTCGCCTATTTTATATTCAAACTGAAATGTTTATAAATCAAAGCAATTCTTATTTTACGACGCTTAAATATAGTGCAGTAAATTTTGTTGTTAATATTACGATAAATATACATTTGTATTATTCTTATTAAAAGTGTGCTTATTATTATTAAATTTATTTTTATTTATGTCAATGTGCATCTTCATACTTAGTGAAGTTACTCGTATCAACAATCTGGCAACTCTGGCAACCACTGAATTTCCTCACGTGCCTATTGCCATGACGAAAAAAAAAGAACGGCACATATGCAACAAGGGTCACGCTCTCACGTTTTACGCTCTTTTTATTTGGCAAGCTCTCTCACAGGCGCGCGCTCTCTCTCTCTCTCTTTAGTTTGGCACGGCTGCCAAATAAGAACAGCAGCAGCAGCAGCAAGAACAACAAGAACAACAGCAATAACAGTGTTGAGCAGCAGCAGAGGCAGCAGCCGCAACTGTTATAAGATCTCTGCGCTGCTTTCAAAGAACTTCGATTTGAAGCCAGTCAAAAATGGTCCATCGACGTGACATGAACATCGTGCAGCCTTCGCATCCGCAGCCGCAGCCCTTTTGGTCCCGTTGAACTGAACTCGCAAAACGTGCGCGCGTGTGCGTGTAAATGTCTGTGTGTGTGTGAGTGCGCGATGCCAACAAAATCAGACCAAATGTGAAGTGTGCAGCGAGTCTTGTAGCAAAGTGAGTGAGCCCGGTGCCGCCCCAGTCCAGTTATTTTCTTGTTGTTGCTGCTGCTGCCGTCCTGCCGCTAGTTTGTGGTAAAAGCAAGCAGCGAAAGGATGTAAAAGAAATATAGCAAAAAAAAATACCAATGAGAAATTGTGCCAAAACTTAACACACACACACAGAAACACTAATACAACGAGCCAAAAAATAGCAGCATAGTCAAAAGAAATGGAATTTAAATAGTAAGGCAAGAAAAACTTGCTACGCTTCTGTGTGTAGGTGTGTGTGTGTGTGAGTGAGCTTATGTGTGAGCGGGAGTGTATGAATGTGTGAGTGTGTGTGCACGGATTTATGCAGCGTTAGTTACATAAGTTATCATCATCATCAGCAGCAACGCAGACAGACAGGGGAACAGAGGGACAGGGTAACAGCATCGTTAGCATCAACGCCGCCTGTTGGCGCGCACAAGTTGCCAGTTGATGTTGCCTTTTGGGTGTGCATGTTGCCGACGTCGACGGCGATGGCGGACGCTTCGGAATGCCACCAATAAGCAACAAGAACAGCTATGAAAATCGCATTAGTATCATCACTTCAACAACAACAGTAACAACAACAACAACAACAGCCATAATAATAACAACAACAGAAGTAACAGCAAATGTTTCTCTCAGTCTCAATTACCAAGGCAACAATCGTTTCAGTTACATTTTAATAACACACATACGCACTGTTGCACGTCTGAAGATAGCCTGTGTGTGTGTGTGTAGTGAATCTGCCATTGCCGTGTCATAATGCTCATTTTATTGTTATGATCTGAGCGTTGTCGTCCATTGTATAAATTCCAGTTATGGAGACCTCGAGCTAATATTAACAGTATATTTGCTAAAAGCATCTTATGAGTTTTGGTTTAACAATAAACTTACAATAACAGTTAATAGTTTAATAGTTGTTTTGATATTTAGAAACTTTTGTGAGAGAAATAAGACACTTTTGTGTTTCTTTTACTTAAATAAAATTTGTATAATGGCTTATTATTACTACATATTATTATTGTATTTTTATAATTACTTTTTTTCTCTTAATAGAATCTCATTTTCAATCATCAATTAAACTTATTACACAAAATTGTTCGACTTATTGAAAATTCTGAGTTATAGAAATTATAGAAAGATTTACTTAAATTGGAAAAATTGTCAAGTGACCGTAAAATGAATAGATTAATCACTATTTCACTTGATTCCAACAGTACTTTAGTGTCAGTTAAAAGTAAAAGGTAATCCGAAAGTAATTTCAGCAGAAGTATAGACTCACAAAAAGTTTTTTATTACTTGGTCTAATTTTAAGTTATAAAAGTTTCATACAAATTAATTTTTTTTGTAGAAATTAAGTCACTCAAATTAAGAGTTTAAGCGGTACAGCAAGTATATTTTTTAAAGCACTTCGGCAATTTAAAAGAGATCCTAATACACTTGAAAAGTTTCTACTTTTGAATTTCTCCTTATACGATCAACATTATTAAATTAGCTGGCCAACAACCAATAAGCTCCTAAATAACGCTGACGCTGATGCTAATTTTGATGGTGACGGTAGCTGCTGCTGCCCAAACATTTCCAGTGGCTGTTGGATTTTCACAATTTTCCATGGCAAAGCTCATTAACAGCAACAACCGACGACAACCGAGAGCCGACAACAACACCAGCTGTGCCAAGGAAGTTTGCCATGGGATCGTTGAGGGCGTGTGAGCGCTTGGGCATATGGGCGTAAGAACGTAAGGACGTTCTTTAGTGTGTGGGCGTGACGATGCGCAAATAACATTAAGTTGAAGTTAATTTGGAGCGCAAGACATGAAGTGGAAATTAAACATGGTCCACTGCAAATGTGGCCGAAAGTAGCCATGAAATTGATGATGGAAACGTCATTGAGGCGTGAAAAGCGCAGAATAAACGAAAATCGAAACTGAGGAGAAACATAAATAAACTGCAATTAAAATTTAATTAAATTTGCATTAGGGCAAATGATAATATTTTAAAAAAACAAACACAGAAAAACTAATTTGTTATTTTTATTTAGCTGTTGTTATTTTTGGATGTTGGCTAATTTTATAATTCCATAGAGGGACGGGTTAAAGAGTGAGGCAAAAAACACATGTAACAACAGCAATAAACCGACGTGCAACCTTTGAACCAAAAAGCATCCGCCAAGTGGCAGCAGCTGCGTTGTCACGTTTTGTTTTGTTGTTTGAGCGTTAAAAAAGGATATTATGTTGCTGCCAACATGAGCAGCATCAACAACAACAACAACAAGAACAACAACAATAAACAGCATAAAGCAACAAACTTAATCAACAACAAAGGCGAACACGCTATATAAAAACATAAACGTATAAAAAAGAGGGAAAAAGAAAAACAAGAGCCAAATTCATAATGATGATGGATTAACTGTTTTGTTGCAAACTGTGGCAAGTGTGGAGTGAGAGGCGAACGACAGCGGAAACTGAAGTCACAACAGCAACAGCAACATTTACGGCAACGGCAACGACAACATCATCAGCAGCTGCGGTGCAAGTGGCAAGTGGCAAGCAGCAAATGGCAGCAACACTAACAACAAAAAAGGTTGGTTCCTCTTACTTCCTGTTCTTCCTATTCTTTCTTCTCTTTTCTTTTTCTTTTCCATTTTCTTAGTCTTCATTTTCCTTCACTAGCTGTCAGTTATTATGTACATTATTTCTCGGTCTCGACTTGGTCAGCAGCCTGACCGCAGCCATTGCCAGACTTTGCATAAATCATTATTTATGCATTAATTATGAAAATGTATGCAACGAACAGAAACCCAACACCAAGGTGCATAGTAGAGAAACCGACAATGGCAATCATTAATCTTGGCGAAACTACTAAACGTGCTGGGCAGCACAGCATATCCTGTACACAAAGGACCAGACACTAAGATTATGCTTGTAATGCGGAAATGAGGCAGACTGCGACCAAGTCACTGGGAGACTAAAAAACTGTGAGACTAAAGCCTTGTGTGGCATGCAACTTGATGCTTCATTTATTGGGACATAGACAATTCATTATATCTCGTGCTAGTAAGCAATAAATATGCAAATGTTGTATATTATTGTTAGACGGACTGAATAAGACAATACATAATTCCAAAATAAGCAAAAATGATTTGTTCATTATTTCCTGATAATGCTCAATCTCTTGTTTAATTAAATAATTTCGCGAAATCAAGGTATGTTGTAGATAGGAAATAAGTATTATCAACAACATAAATATACAAACTAAATTTAACTACTCATAAATTACAAATTTAAAATTATAAATTCACTATAAATTTGACTAAATTTAAATTTAACAAAAAAGTATTCGCTGCAGATTTCTGCAAAATTTACTAGAGACTGTAGCTCAGAGTTACCAATAACATTACATGCTGCATAAATACTGTTAATACTAATATATTAAAAAAAATAATAATTGCTGTCTGACTTACAATTATCACTGCAAGAGAAGTTCCATAATTTAAATTATGGTTTAAGAGCACGAAAGGATTATCGCAGTTAAACATTTTTAATTTTCATCCATTTCTCATTGAAATGATTTTTAAGAAAAATATGCCAGCAAGCAATCAAATGAAGACTTGCCCCCGATCAAAAATCTAGAAACTTTTGTTCTACGACTTTTTCGAAAAAGTACTAGCAAAGAGATTTTTGAAAAAAAAATTTGCAGTAACTATAAGAATTGTGTGAAGAAACTTTTCGCATCAAAGCATTTTTTGTTTGAGACCGAGGAACAAATTTTAAAAAGTAGATGCTTACAAAATTTCGAAATTTTCAATGGGAACTTAATGGGTTGAGGAACATTTCGTATTATTCAAAAGGAATTGAAATGACATCTCTATTGATGCCAAACTTTGCATGCAATAGGTTCAAATTATGAGTAGAATTAATTCATTTTCTGCCGCTGTTCGACAAGTCGATCAGCAAAATTTTTAATTTTTAGAGTGTTTTTTTATACAATTCAATGTATTCAATTCCAAATGGAAAATCAAGTAAACTAGAAAATCCAGAATATTTTTTATCTGGTCATCCCATATTTAAAAAATAAAAATTTAATTTAAATTTTATTTTAAATAATATTTAAGTTTTAAGAAATGTGAATTTTAATTTTATTTTTAGCCTCATATTCGGTTTTAGAAGGTCCAAATAAGCCTAAAAAAGTGGTTTTTAATGAAAAACATACTACTTTTTGATCGCGGCAGAAAATGGGTTAACTTTAAATGGTGTCAATATACTTATGGCCACCGTTGTAGAAGCAAATGCAGAAAATGGATGATATGTTTGATTAATAAACATGCGGTTACTTAAGTACCAATTTAAATCTTGTAAGTAAATGTAAATCCATCTGAAATCAAAGATAGTGAACAGTTATTATTTTTCGACTTAGAATTTTTTTTTCTTATGTAACAGGAAGTCTGAAAAATGGGCGGTCAAAATAATAGTAGTGAATGCATTAAAAGTGGAAAAAAGGATATTACGCAGGAAAGGCACTTGATTTGATATTTATAATTGTTATTTGATAATTTTCTATAAATTGTAAAAAAAATATTTTGCTTAGAGTTGTTACAATGGGGCGTGGCAAGCATTGCACTCCAGAAAAGCGTGCTCGTATAAAAAACTTATTTCAAAAAGGATAACGTTTAAGGAAGTGGAAAAATTTGATTATATGATTGCTAACCATAATCAGAAACGCCAGTAAGTAGTCGCCAAAATAGGATAAATGTGGAAGACCTCGATCCATGTCCAAAAGACAAGTGACAAAAGTAGTGAGGTTTTTGAAACGCGACCCTTGCCCCTGCAGCGCTTAGGCAAAGGACTTTGGTATGGACCAAAGTGTGTAAAACATGCTAGATGTTTGCGAAATAATAATCTGGCAGAAAGAAGCACCGTGAAAAATTCCGTTATTGAAAAAAATACGCTGCCCAAAAGCGATTTCGATTTGCTAAGGATCACTCTGAATTAGACCATAGAGAACTAAAGAAACCTCTAGTGGTCGGATGTGTCCAAAATTATTTTTATTGCTTGTCGAGGATCTCGATAACATGTAAGGTATCCGTTAAAGTTCGAATATCAGCCCAGATTCACCTGCAGGACCATCAAACATTGTGGTATGAGAATAATAACCTGGGCGCATTTTCACTATTATTGGGTCCAACCCATATAATGGATCATAACCATAAAGGAAAGCCACGAACAAGTGAAAATTCTGCAGGACACTATGCTACCGTATTTTTCAGATGATATGCCGATAATTTGGAGGTTCCAACGGGACATAGCCCCAAGGCATATCAGCAAATCTTCGAAAGAATGGTTCGCATAGAAAAAAGTTAATGTAGTGGAGTGGTCACCACGGTCCCCCGATCTGAATCCCATTGAAAATTTGTGGTCCGATATGAAGAAGGATATTGCCAAGCATCAACCAACAAATAATATTCATCTTTGGAAGATCGCTAGGAGCGCCTGGAGCTCAATACAAACAGAACGATGTAAAAGCCATGATCCGTCGTTGTAAGGCGGTAATTCAAGATAAAGGCTTCACAACAAATTATTAAATTTGTTAATTATTAAGTGCATTTCACATATCTAACCTTTTAAATAAGAAAAAGGGGGTTTTGGATCGTTTTCATCATTAAAATATTTGAATATGTTCATCACTACTATTATTTTGACCGCCCATTTTTCAGACTATTACAAGAAAAAAATTCCTAAGTCGAAAAAAAATAACTTTTCACTATCTTTGATTTCTCAGATGGATTTACAATATAATAACGTATCTTAAAAAAATTATATAAAAAATTTGGATAAATTAAAAGTCATTAAATTTTAAGTTTTTGTAAGTTCATTGCAGGCACTACTATTTTTTTGACCGCAGCTGTACGTATAATAATTAAATAAATAAAATAAAAAGAATGTACAAATTATTTATTCCTTACCTTTATGGAAGCGAATTTAACATACTTTGGCAACAGTAAAATTCTTGTAATATATTAAGTACCGTTTTTTCAATATACATATATTGAACAAAGTGAAAAGATTTAAAATTAAGTAGTTTTTGTTCATCTTAAACTTATTGCTCAAAATGATTTAATGTACTAACCAAAATTTTATGACAGAAAGTTTTTCACATACGTATGAATTTATTCTGTGAAAAATATTTTCTGCATACTTTTATACTTGAAAATATTTATGCTAATTTTTATAGGCTCTAATATTTAGATTCTTTTTATTTTGTCAAGCTTAATAATATATGCAAAGTATAAAAAAGTATGCAGAAAATATTTTTCACAGAATAAATTCATACGTATGTGAAAAACTTTCTGTCATAAAATTTTGGTTAGTACATTAAATCATTTTGAGCAATATATAAAAAATTTGGATAAATTAAAAGTCATTCAATTTTAAGTTTTTGTAAGTTCATTGCAGGCACTACTATTTTTTTGACCGCAGCTGTACGTATAATAATTAAATAAATAAAATAAAAAGAATGTACAAATTATTTATTCCTTACCTTTATGGAAGCGAATTTAACATACTTTGGCAACAGTAAAATTCTTGTAATATATTAAGTACCGTTTTTTCAATATACATATATTGAACAAAGTGAAAAGATTTAAAATTAAGTAGTTTTTGTTCATCTTAAACTTATTGCTCAAAATGATTTAATGTACTAACCAAAATTTTATGACAGAAAGTTTTTCACATACGTATGAATTTATTCTGTGAAAAATATTTTCTGCATACTTTTATACTTGAAAATATTTATGCTAATTTTTATAGGCTCTAATATTTAGATTCTTTTATTTTGTAAAGCAATAATATATGCAAAGTATTGTCCCTTTTTTACATTTTAATCTGAATATTTAGCGAAATTTTAGTGATTATCGCAATAATATTTTAGCAGCGTGAGTTTCGGTATAAAATCAAACAAAGACTTTACCTGGCGTTATATGACATAGTTATATCTTTGACTCTAGCTTTGGTCTTATTTCGATTTGCATAATTGAAATCAAGATTTTCCATAGTTTGCAACTGTTGTACTCTCTTTTCTCTCTCTCTCTCTCTCTCTCTCTGTCTCTCTCTACAACAGATGTGGACAGAGGCTGTTGGTACCAATCAAGCAGAGGGGGTGGCAACGCGGGCGGGGGCTATGCGCGCACAAGTTGCCAGTTGCGATGTTGCCAGTTGCGCGCGCGCGCGCGCGCGCGCGCGCGCGCGCGCGCGCGCGCGCGCGCGCGCGCGCGCGGCGGCGGGGCGCGTGGCTGACCAGGCAACGGGCGCCGGCGGTCGGCCTCGGCCAAGTGTGCCAATAAATCAGCGAATGTGACGAGTCGCAGTCGAAGCGACGTGATTCGCGTGGATGAGTAACAGATCTGAGAGATCAGAGAGATCAGACAGTTAGCAGGTAGATTCTCCCTTGCCATAAAGGATGTCTACCTGTGTTTTGGGTTTAACAGATGTTGCAGATTTATTTCCAGGGTATAGGAAAGTTCATTAAACCCAGCATAGTCTACATATATATTTAGAGTGTGTACTCGATTTATGGTTAAGGTCTTTAACCTGCAACTGTTTAGCACTTAATCCAAGCGCGCTCGAGATCCCAAAATAGATGCCAAGTGCCAAGGAATAGGCATAATTAAATATATAAGCTGAAGCGACGCCGCATTCCTCCTCCTTCTCCTCTGCCTTCCCCTCGTCACGCTCCACAAGTGACGCTGATTAATGAAACGGGAAAAGAAACTGGACCGAGCTCCAAAAGGAAGAGGGAGGAGGAGGTAGACACGAGTCGAGGAATTGCAGTTGCATTTGTTTACTGAATGTTGAATATTGAAATTGAAATTCCCTAGTCTGGATCCGGGTGCGATCTCTTCTCTTAAGTCTCTTACCCTTGAAACGCCATCGATGCTGATGTCGAAAGCGTTGATCATAAACAGATTCCCACTGCCGCCTGCCTTGCACCCAATTATGTTGAACTAGGTAAGAAAAAACGAAGAGTCGGAGATACCATTTCACAATCTTCGCATTGTTGTAGTTTTAGTTGCACTCGCATCTGTCGAGGGTGCATCTGCATCTGTCTGTCCCTCTGTCTGTCTGTCCGTCCGTCTGTCTATTTGTCTGCCTGCCTTTGCCCTGCGCCTCGTCGAGTTGTCGGCACTATTTTTCAGTTGCACGTTGCACTTGGAGCTGCTCACATCGAACGACGCGTCGCTTTGCCGCAGTGCAAAGAAAGTGAAATCTAACGGATCGCGTGTCTGCCTCGCACTTCACAATCCACCACCGACAACAACAACAACAACAATAGCCCTTATTAATTAATTACGAGAAAAGCAAAAGCTTTGATCGACCCGATCCGATCGCAATGGTAGCCGGAAGTGCGGGTACTCGCAACATTCAAGGCATCCCAGGAAACCCATTTCAGCTCTCGTTTTCGGTAAGAGTTGCCAACTGATCTACAGTTTCAATACCCATGACGAGGGCATAATAATTATATTGTAAAGAAATGTGAACAATTGGTTCAAAATTTCATTTTATTCAGAAAAACTTGATATAAATTAACAAATATTACAAATTTTGTGTAAAAAAATATTAAACTAGTACCGACAAAGTTTTTTTAAGATTTGACTACTGTAAAATATAGCTGCCATAGGTACGATGGGTTAATTATTCTACTCTGGTATGTAATTTGTTGTTCCTTAAGATTTCTCAAATTTCGGCTCTACGATTTCTAAAAAATTGTGATTTTTATTGTCTTCAACATTTTGAACAAATTTCACTTAAATATATCTAATTTCGGTCGAAAAGATCAGTTAAAAGTCGAGGTTTGGTATTAAAACCCTTTCTCTGTTTTTTTCTTAAACAAAAACAGTCATACATCCTGATAAAATGAAGTGCTAAAAATTATATAGCTGTCATTTGAACGATCGATCGAAAATGAATTTTTTGAAAAAACATTTTTTTAGTTGTTTAAGGTACTTTATCTAATTAAATTAAAACTATTTAGCTACTTGTTAAAATCAGTTATAGAATCTTCTCTTTCTTGTTAGTTAAAAGCTCGAATGATATGATGTCCACGTGTTTATATTCAAATTGAGCTCACAAAAATAAGAGGTTAAAAATACTATATCATAATACCATCATTATATATAATATCCATAACAAATAACGCACAGTTGATAGCGTCATTTGGGGCCTCGTCCTTGAGTCGAGGAGGCACTCGAAATGATTGACTTCAAGCATAATCCGTTCAAGATGCGATTAACCGGATCATCCGGCGGAGAGAGTCGCCTCAGTCGCAGTTGTCTCCGTGCCCGCTTAGTGTTCCGATGGAAGAGCTGGGTAAAGCCCCGACCTAAGACCCTAATCCACGAAAAAAGAGATGTCTTACCATTTGCTGATCCTTAAATTTCCCTTTTTTTTGTTTGAATATTTTGCAGGCGGAACTGACGGATGTGCTGCGCAAGCGTCGCAATCGCCCCGATGCCTCGGACGAGGACCTGGGCCTGCCCCGTAGTCCAGCGTCGCCACAGCGCCATGCGGGCGCTGGACACAGTCGAAAGGCAGCTGGCTATCAATCTCGCGGTGCAGCTCAGGGCCATGAGGTGTCCTCTTTGAGTCTACTGAGTGCCAACAGCACCGATGGAGACGGAGAGGACAGTCAAAGCCATAGACAGCTCGTGTGCAAGTCCATGAGCTCGGACATATTGCGAGCTCATCCCGCGGATGAAGTGGACGCCGTTGGCCTGGAGCGGCAGAGACTCTCGCATGCGGCGGCCAAACACAAGATGGCCATCAGGCCGGCCAAGAAGAAGGGTCCCAGTCGACACCACAGGAGAACTCTAGAGGTGAGTGGGAGTGATGATCCCTTGGATAATTCCCATTTAAACTGATAAATTTATTCCCTCTTCAGTCTTCTATACCTGAGGCCAATGAGGAGCTTGCCAAGATGAGCCAGACTCAGTTGCCCATTCCCAGCATGAGAACTGTCAAGGGTAAGTAAGAATGCCCCAGTTGGAGCATTGATGCTATGCAGAAATTTAAGAGACTAGTAAATAGGTTTATAAATATGGCAAAAAAGAAAATCAGATTTCTTTTTTTAAATTATTTTTATCATTAAAGGAATTTTTAAATTTTTATAATATTTTATGATTTGCATTTAAAGTTGTCCTTAAGATTTCTAAATTTGTTTTACTAATTGGTAAATGATATTGAAAGGGATTCGAGCGTAGGACTGTTTATAAACGCAATAGGATCGGATCCATCGTGCCAACTAAGCAAATAATTTAAATTCTCCTCTAATATCTGCCACATTTAGAACTTTAAGTTCGGAAATTTCTTTGTTCGATATTTTTAGATTTATATTTATTTATTTATTTAGTGTCAACTAAATGCAGCTGACCAAATGAATTTATAAAAAAATCAAAATAAAATTAAGTAATAACGTATTAATAGGAATTGTAAAAAACTTTAAATTTAACTGAAAGAACAAAAAACTCATACCCCGTCTTGTTAAAAATCGGTCCCAATTATTTATTTAAGTTCCTTGAAATTGATAGAAACATGGACATAGCCATGTCGACTCAGCTCGAGATCAAAAGGATCAAAAATATATACATGAATATTTTATGACGCTTTGACACAGCCATGTTTTGTTTGGCATTATTGCGTCAGTGT